>CM075779.1:18402347-18429847 GCA_037974665.1 Ehretia macrophylla
AAGAGATGGCAAAACATTTTAATCCGACCTTGTGTGATGTCGGCCCGCCAAGGTGCCTAACAGTCTTCCCTTAGCATTAACGGTGAGTAAGGTTATGTTGCCCCTATCTTCGGCACGGCTGGGCATGTTGGTGAATGGTTGCAGCACGGCTGCCAACGGTGTTGCACGACTGCGCACGATTGGGCCTTGAATAGGGCACGTACTTGGGGAACATACTTGGGGCCTCGGATAAGCAACAACTTGGAATGCGGTTGGGGCATGGCTCGGCAAGGTTATTGCGTAGTAGGGTCGTACATCGAGCAGGATAGGGAAAGCACTTGGGCGACGATGCCGAACGCTGGTGCGTGCATGGGGCGCCCATGCCACACCAAGGTGCGTGGATGGGACGCCCGTGTGTCACACCCCAACCCGACCTATAGAGGTTAGACTAGGATATGATCTAAACATTCATATCATTTCACGTACTTAATCGTTCATTAAGGTTTAACAATTAACGTTAGCGTAAAACTCTAAAAATTCTCCGAAAAACCGGCAGCATAACGACTGTAATTAGGCTCTTTGGTTTGACCTAATTTTCTAAAGGCCTCAAAACTTTCAATCTCAAATTCATTTCCAACTGCGATTACTATTTATCACCAATCGAAATGCCTACTAGTTATCTCGAAGTCTCGCTTGATTAACAACCTAGCATGATAACTATGTCTCGTTTGTTTGTCAATCCTTGTTACAAAAGTACCTGTTGATCTTAGCTTACCGATGAGTACCTGCTTAAGATTGGATAGATTCATTTTACTTAACCCTTTACCTAATACTTCATAAGCCTGTGATAGATACTAAACCAGTAGCAAAATGAGCAAATAGGGTATCTGTCTAGTTAATATCGGTACAAATCAAAATTAGACCCCAAATTACAATGGGGGTCATTTACAATAACGACAGTAAGCAACACAAGAAATAGTCTTCAATACAACATATCGTTCACAAAATAGCCATGGTCAAGTAAGGCACGTAGGGCAGATAATCACTCCAAGGAGTCATCGATACGCACGTTATCCTCGGGTACCTATTCCTGATCTTTTTCACCTTAGCCTATTGACAACAAATGATGCTCAAAACTCTTGAAGATGCACAAGTGGTCTTCTCTCCTTGTTTGGCCGAGGGATATTGCTTGATTTCCTTAATTCCTAAGCCAAAATGAGTGTTCTATGAGCTTGCATGCATGTTTCTTTGCTTCTAGCTTGCTTGGTCGAGCCTCCTAGGGCCTTGAGTGTCTTGATGAACCTTAGGATGATGCGCTTAAGCTATGGAGAGTGATGAAGCAGCCTAGGCCGAGAGAGAGAGAGGAATTGAGAGCTTGAGAGAATGTTTGAAAAGAATGAAATGTTGGTGTTTGTGAGTGTCGGCCTTGAGCTTCAAAATTTCTGATTTTTGTGTCTTCAAGAGCATATTTTGAATTGTCTAGCATGGGCATTGAATGGATCGAAAAGGTGAAGCATGGTGGAGGATAAAATAATGCTTGGTTTCCTATTGTTTTTTGCATTGTGTCATAGAATGTCTAAACTTGATTTTTTTTTTGAAATTGCAAGCATGACAAAAGCTCCTCACATGGTCGGCCAAGGCAAGCTCAAATCTGAATTTTTTTTGTCTTGTTTTGAGCTTATTTTATTGTGTGCTTGGGATGTGCAAAAGAATAAAGAATAAAGAATAGGAATGTTTAGCTTTTGGTGAAATTTCATCTTCTAGTGAGTTGAATTAGCATTTTAATATTAGTTAGTGGAGTTTGTAGGATTAATTAATAATCTAGTGCTTCGTGTAAGATGCTTTCTTGATTAGCGTGCGGGCTCGCTTTTCTAGGTTTAGGGTACGCACTATAAGGTAAGGCACGAACTACGAGACGAATGCACGTTTCTCAAGTAAATGCACGCAACCCTAAATGAATGCACATAATTCAATGCAAGGCACATAAAATGAAACACGACTCATAAACCTAGGTCAAGGCACACAAATCTAGGTTAGCGTACACGAAGCGACATATCGCATGCAAATTGAGGTCGGGCCTCACATCCTCCCCTGCTTAAAAGAATTTCGTCACGATATTCAATATTACCTTTGAAATAATGCTGGATACTGTTGCTCCATCTGGTCTTGCCTTTCCCACATTGCTTCTTCAACTCCATGGTGATCCCACAACACCTTCACCATCGGTATAGATTTGTTGCACAACTCCCGATCTTGATGGTCTATGGTCCAAATGGGCTTATCTTCATAGGACAAGTTCTCCCGAAGCTGCAACGGCTCTGGCTCCAAGATATGCGATAGATTAGGGTGATACTTCCATAGCATTGAAACATGAAAGACATCATGAATATTGGATAGGTTTTGGGGTAGTTCCAGATGATACGCCAATTTGCCAACCTTCTCAATTATCCCAAATGGTCCTATAAACCTCGGCCTCAACTCTTCCCCCTTGCCATGTTTACTCAGTCCCCTCCGAGGTGATATCTTCAAGAACACCTTGTCGCTGACCTCAAACTCTAGATTCCGTCTCCGTCGGTCAGCGTAACTTTTTTGCCTGCTTTGGGCGGTAAGCATCCGTTTCTAGATGAGGTGGACATTATCAATAGTCTTCACAAGTTCAGGTACAAGGGTCAGGTCAAAAGTCTTCGTTTCACCTACTTCATCCCAGTAAATTGTGGATCGACACTTATGTCCATACAATGCCTCAAATAGGGCCATCCCGATAGTGGCCTGATAACTGTTATTATAAGCGAACTCCGCTAGAGGCAGATATTTTTCCCAACATTTTTCGAAGTCTAGAACACACGCCTTCAGCATATCCTACAGAATCTGAATAGCTCTCTCAGATTGTCCGTCCGTTTGAGGGTGATAAGCTGTACTGGTCTGTTCTGGCTCTGGCCTTGACTGAGACTCTGGGTCTGGAATTTCCTCTGTTGTCCTGGAGGCTTATATGGTTTCTTGTTCAGCTGGCTTGAACCGGCTCTATCAAGTTTCCTCTTCTCAACTCGGGAAGCAACAGCAAGGAGAATAGAATAGGTAGTGAAGTCATGCAAAGCCAACTGATCCTGGATTTCTGGCCTCAATCCATTCGTAAATTTCCACATCTTCGCCTCAGGGGTACTGACCATGTATTGAGCATAGCGGGACAGTCTGTCAAAACGAGCCTCATATTGGGTCACCGTCATGTTACCCTGGTTCAAGTGAATGAATTCTTCAATTCGACTCTGCCTGGAAACTGCAGGTACGTATTTCTCCTTTAATGCCTTAACAAAATTACCCCACAAGCAGTATGATTAGTTTCCCAAAGCGCCTCCACAGTGTGCCACCAATGTTCAGCATCCCCGTGCAACAGAAACACAGCGAATTCATTCTTTTCTTCATCAGTATAGTCAAGTGGCCTGAAAATTCTTTTGATCTCAGACAGCCAAGCCTCTGCCTTTTCATCATCAACTTCCTCGTGGAATTTGGACGGGCGAAAGTCAAGGAACTCCCGCATTCTGTTGTTTCTCCTATTGTTTCCATCATTCCTGTTGTTGTTATTGTTTGCTTCAGGTGCATCTTGACGTTCTATCACTCACGACGTGCGATCCATAGCATTAGCCATCATGTTAAACATGGCCATGCAAGGATTAGTTTGATGAGCATCTCCGGCTTCTTGGGGCTCACAGCTCCTATTAATATTGCAGGTACTAGGGCCAGCCATCTATAGGCACAGATTACGATGCACAATTTATTGAAATACGACAAAACAAGAATTTAATGCATAAGGTATGCAACATACAATTTTACATAGACATACAATTCTCAAAATAGTTAAGACATGTTGACCACATAAGCACATAGAAACAGAGAAGGCACAATTGATATTGTCACACAATAACACACATAAACAAGTCATCCCAATAACCTTAGGGCTTCTACCCATGGTCCGAGAGTTAAACCCGGCTTAAGCAATCTAAGCTCTGATACCATTTCTTTAAGGTGTCATGCCCCAACCCGACCTATAGAGGTTAGACTAGGATGTGATCTAAACATTCATATCATTTCACGTACTTAATCGTTCATTAAGGTTTAACAATTAATGTTAGCCTAAAACTCCAAAAATTCTACGGAAAACCGACGACATAACGGCTGTAATTGGGCTATTTGGTTTGACCTACTTTTCTAAAGGCCTCAAAACTTTCAATCTCAAATTTATTTCCAACAGAGATTACTATTTATCACCAATCGAAATGCCTACTAGTTATCTCGAAGTCTCGCTTGATTAACAACCTAGCATGATAACTATGTCTCGTTTGTTTGTCAATCCTTGTTACAAAATTACCTGTTGATCTTAGCTTACCGATGAGTACCTGCTTAAGAATGGATAGATTCATTTTACTTAACCCTTTACCTAATGCTTCATAAGCCTATGACAGATACTAAACCAGTAGCAAAACGAGCAAATAGGGTGTCTGTCTAGTTAATATTGGTACAAATCAAAATTAGACCCCAAATTACAACGGGGGTCATTTACAATAACGACAGTAAGCAACACAAGAAATAGTCTTCAATACAACATATCATTCACAAAATAGCCACAGTCAAGTAAGGCACGTAGGGTAGACAATTACTCCAAGGAGTCATCGATAGGCACGTTATCCTCAGGTACCTATTCCTAATCTTCTTCACCTTTGCCTATTGACAACAAATGATTCTCAAAACTCTTGAAAATGCACAAGTGGTCTTCTCTCCTTGTTTGGCCAAGGGATATTGCCTGATTTCCTTAATTCCTAAGCTGAAATGAGTGTTCTATGAGCTTGCATGCATGTTTCTTTGCTTCTAGCTTGCTTGGTCGAGCTTCCTAGGGCATTGAGTATCTTGATGAACCTTAGGATGATGAGCTTAAGCTATGGAGAGTGATGAATCAGCCTAGGCCGAGAGAGAGAGAGGAATTGAGAGCTTGAGATAATGTTTGAAAAGAATGAAACGTTGGTGTTTGTGAGTGTGTCGGCCTTGAGCTTCAAAATTTCTGATTTTTGTGTCTTCAAGAGCATATTTTGAATTGTCTAGCATGGGCATTGAATGGATCGAAAAGGCGAAGCATGGTGGAGGATAAAATAATGCTTGGTTTCTATTTTTTTTTTGCATTGTGTCATAGAATATCTAAACTTGATTTTTTTTTTAAATTGCAAGCATGACAAAAGCTCCTCACATGGTCGGCCAAGACAAGCTCAAATCTGAATTTTTTTTGTCTTGTTTTGAGCTTATTTTATTGTGTGCTTGGGATGTGCAAAAGAATAAATAATAAAGAATAGGAATGTATAGGAATGTTTAGCTTTTGGTGAAATTTCGTCTTCTAGTGAGTTGAATTAGCATTTTAATATTAGTTAGTGGAGTTTGTAGGATTAATTAATAATCTAGTGCTTCGTGTAAGATGCTTTCTTGATTAGAGTGCGGGCTCGCTTTCCTAGGTTTAGGGCACACACTACGAGGTAAAGCATGAACTACGAGACGAATGCACGTTTCCTAAGTAAATACACGCAACCCTAAATGAATGCACGTAATTCAATGCAAGGCACATAAAATGAGACACGACTCTTAAACCTAGGTCAAGGCACACAAATCTAGGTTAGCACACACAAAGCGACATATCGCACACAAATCAAGGTCGGGCCTCACACCGTGCCTCACGATGGTGCGCGCATCTAGCCCACATGCCGCATGAAGTTACGTGCATGGGGCGCCCATGCGGCACGAATGTGCACATATGCCGCACGAAGGTACACGTATGCCGCACGAAGGTGCATGGATGGGGCGCCTATATCTCACGAAGGTGTATGGATGTGGCCCATATGTCACACGAATGTGCGTGCATGGGGCACCCATGCCGCACGATGGTGCGCGCATGCCGCATGAAGGTGCACGCATGTGGTGCCCATGGCACACGATGGTCTGTGCATAGGGCACCCATGCCGCACGAAGGTGCGCTCATGGGGTGCCCATGTCATACAGCGCCCATGCTACAAGAATGTGCATGCATGGGGCTCGTGTGCTGCACGAATGTCCGCGCATGGGGCGCACATACTGCACGATGGTGGGTGCAAGTGGCACTATGATACCCCGAACCTGGCATACATTTAATGGCATTTAATTGCATTTAATTAAGTGTCATCTTCAATGTTAACATTGAATTTCGTGTTTATTTTTTAGTTAAACATTCATTTCTAGCATTATTTTCATATTTCTTTTAGAAGTAATTAAATAACACTTGAGTTAATTATTTTAACGGAGTATCAACTACTTTTCATATTTATGTTACTTGGTTTTATTTTCTTGCACCTTAATGCTCGGTTTTCAATTAAATGGAAAAGTAGCTCCGAGCCCGGAGTGAATTTTGAAATATGTTACTTTTCAAAAATTATATTTTTCTTATATTCCATAATATTTAGGTGTTATTCGTTCTTCGTCATTTTGTGCATAGCATATCGAGAGTGGTAGCTAGAGAATGTTTTCCAGTCCTCAGCAAATAGTAAAAATAGTATTTATAGTATTTAGTATTTTAGAAGTTTGTTAGAATTAAATTTGTGTTAGTTATTTTAAGTTAAAATGCCAAGAATAAGCCTAGTTGACCAACTTAAGTGAGCATTGACCAAGACCTTGACTTTGAGCTTTGTTGTCATCTTTTAAATAGGCAAAATACACACACAAAACAATTAAAAAGCTGGAAAAAAAAGGGCTTGGCCGAAACTACAAGGGAAAAAAATGATTTTCAACTTCAAATCTTCACAAGGGCTTGTACCGGGTTGTTTTCGAGGCTTCCAACGTGGTTTTCCTAGCATCTAGTAGCATCTAAGGTGAGGGTTTCATCGTTATTTGTGCATTTGAAATTATTATGTCTAAACTTAAATTTTTGGAAATTATGCGTAGATCGTTATTTTATCTGTTTTGATGCTTGAAGAATGTTCTTTGACAATTGTAGAACATGTATTTGTAGCTTTTTAGCATTTTCTATGGTTGAACATAGCAATTGCAATTTAATTTGATAATGGAATAGTAAAATATGAATAGTAAACCCCCCGTTTCGTAAAAGTTGCTCTGTTTTGCGATCTGTTGATGTAGGAAGGTGCTAGATATGCTAGAATGCTTAAATGTATGATTTATTTGGGTTGTGATATGTAAAATCGGAGAATAATGGCTTGGTACATGTTGGGTCGTTCCGGTCGAGTTTGGCATTTTATCATTTTGCATGAAGGAATTGTTGTAGTATGCCATGGAAGCACTTTTGGTGCAGTTATGAAATTGGTTGGGTGTTCAGTTGAGGTAGCTGTAGTTCAAACGAGCAAAGGGAAAAATCGGGGCTTTCCAGGAATTCTAGGGTAAAGTAGGGTTTCGTGGTCTTTAGACGTGCCTTATGGTGTCCTAAGAGGAGTGGTGAAATCGGTTTCCAAATCTCATGGCTCGTTTGGACGGGGTAGTATTGAGAAAGTTGGGATCATTTAGTGTTTTAGTTGGTTTTTTATAATGCTAGCTTATATAATTCTTAATGTGGATTATTATGCCTGTAATACTTGATTATGATTGAATTGTATATCAGTTGTTGATAATACTTGTTAGTGTTGTTCTTGTTATTTTATTGATTGTAAATACTTATTGTATCACATGTTGATACTAATCTGCACTTCAGTGCCTTGCTCGATTATCGTTATATTCCTCGTATTGTAATGCATTGTATCAGGCGCGTGAGTGATGAGCCTCTCTGGGTAGTCTTGGGCTGCCATGGTTGGTTGCTCTAGCTCCGTGTCCTATTCCCGTTCTCGCTTGGGTTGCCACCCAAGGAGTTTTGGGTCGTAGAATTGACAGAGTATGTCCGGAGTACTCTAACGGAAGTTATAAGGTAGGTGAGCCGGCGCGTCATCGTTAAAGTCATCGAAATCAGGATTGGTACATTACTCATTCGAGTGAACCGTAGCCTTCAAAGTGTGGCATAGCTTTGATTGGTTGTGTTAATGCTTTCTTTAATTGTTATTGTATTCTTGATTATATTGATTGATGTTCTTATTGGATATATTGCTTAACTGTTTATTTGCATTGCACGACTTTCTTTCTCTTCACCTCGATATCTGTTCCACCCTCACTGAGTATACGTGTTGTGTATACTCATTCCTCACCACCACATTTTAGGAAATTGCCATGTTAGCTGGAAAGTTCGTGGTTATATGATAGATCATGCTTGAAGAGTTGCCTTGGGTGCTATTTGGCTTGAGTTGTCAAAGATGTAAAGATTTTACTTTCTTGAGATGTATATAATCAATGTGTAAAGAAAAGTCAATTAAGTTTTATGTATAGGTTAGTAAGTTCTGGATTCATTGCATGTTTGTATTGTCTAAAGGAAAGAGTTAGAGTAGTTTGGGTACCTGGATATGTATATATACTTGTTGTGTTTAATTGTTGAGAACCGAGGCTCGGTTGGCCTTGAGGAATTTTGAATGGTTGGACACGGTGCTGGTCCACTTATATGCTATTGCAGGTTTGCATTTTGCCTAGAAACAGAGGAGACTCCGTCCGTTTTTCCCTAAATTTTATGCCCGAGTTTGGAATTAGATTGCGATTAGATTGATTAATAGAACTTCCAGTCTCGAGAGGGATCGTGGTGTTACAAGTGGTATCAGAGCTTGTTTAGCTCATAAGCCAGCACAGGGTCCTCGGTCTGTCGGGTAGTAACCCTTGGTTGTATGCTTGTTAAGTATGTCTTGAAAGTGTTTGCATGTTTATGAGATTGTGTGTCTTGAATTGAATGTGTGTACCTACGTGATGTAGTTATGTGTTACGTGCTAAAAATGTGTTACGTGAAGTGAAGTGACAACTCGTGTATCGAATTGGCATCGTGAATAGAATTGACCTTGTGAATTGTTATTTGCTTGAAGTATTGCTTGTAATGTGTGTATTGGAATGTCTTGAATTGGTTGTGCCGTGATTTGAATTGATTATGTTGTGTTTGACTTAATTGTCGTGCTTTAGTGACTCTATTTTATAAACTGTTTTACAAACATGCTTGCATAATAGATTAAGGCATATATGTATAAATGTGATATCTTGGCATTCATACATGTCATGTTGAAATGGTAAGAAAGACTTCTTCCTCCCCTGAAGAGAAGTGGTTAGTAGCAGGCCTCCAAGTTATGTGGATTGACGGGAATGAACAGTATTTGACTAGCCTTTATTTGGGAGTTGGTGTTTGTCTTTGGAGCTCGGTTATTAGCGAATCTCTAAGGTCCTCCTCTGTGCTTAACAGTTGTGAACGAGTAGCTTTCTTTTGAGGTTCTCCTTGGCTGTTCTCTGGAGTATTCTTTGGTTTTCTTATTAGGTATTCTTTGGAAACTTCTGTTGGCACTTCTTGGTAAACTTGGCTATTGGGTTTTCAATCGGACTTACTGCATGGTATTATCTATGGTATATGTGTCTCGGTCTTTATTGGTGTGTTACTGGCATCCCTTATTGGAAATTCTTCAATGGCATTCTATAGAATTCTTAGTGGTCATTTATCTTGTACTTACTTATTGGGCAATCCTTGCTACTTTCTTATTGGAGCATTGTTTCGGGTATTTTCTTTAGTGTTCCTCAGTAGGTTTGGTATTTGGAATTCCTATCAGACTTATTGTATAGTACTACTTACGGTATTCTTCGGAATTCTTAGTGGGCATTCTACTAGTATTTTCCTTGTTGGCACTATTGGAAGTTTTACACTTAGAATCTTGTTCAGACTTATTATCTCATATTGCTTACGGTATGCTGTGGAATGCTTTGGGCTTTCTCGGTTGTAAGTTGTATAAAGTTTGCACTCGACAAATGGTGATGAGGTCTTGGAGTTTGGTCTTATATGTGATGCATCTACTCTGGCTATCCTTTGACTTCCTATTTGGTACTTGTGGGACTTCTATTAGGGATTCATCTATAGGATATTCCTTTGGTATTCTTCTGGTGAATAATATGTGGCATTGATAATATGTACAGTATCCCTACTTCGGTCTTTAGTTGGTATTTTCTCGGCATTCTTGGTTGGGATTTCTATTTGGGTTTTCCTACAAGCATTCTTATTCAGAGTCTTGCTTAACAACCAATGAAGAGTGGTTAGAGTTGGATTTCAAGTGATGCTGAGTCCTATTGGAAGAAGAATTGTGAGGACATAATTGTTTTAAGGGGGGAAGGATGTGATACCCCGAACCCGACATACATTTAATGGCATTTAATTGTATTTAATTAAGTGTCATCTTAAATGTTAGCATTGAATTTCGTGTTTATTTTTTACTTAAACATTCATTTCTAGCATTATTTTCATATTTCTTTTAGAAGTAATTAAATAACACTTGAGTTAATTATTTTAACGGAGCATCAACTACTTTTCATATTTATGTTACTTGGTTTTATTTTCTTGCACCTTAATGCTTGATTTTCAATTAAATAGAAAACTAGCTCCGAGCCCGGAGTGAATTTTGAACTATGTTACTTTTCAAAATTTATATTTTTCTTATATTCCATAATATTTAGGTGTTATTCGTTCTTCGTCGTTTTGTGCATAGCATATTGAGAGTGGTAGCTAGAGAATGTTTTCCAGTCCTCAGCAAATAGTAAAAATAGTATTTATAGTATTTAGTATTTTGGTAGTTTGTTAGAATTAAATTTGTGTTAGTTATTTTAAGTTAAAATGCCAAGAATAAGCCTAGTTGACCAACTTAAGTGAGCATTGACTAAGACGTTGACTTTGACCTTTGTTGTCATATTTTAAATAGGCATAATACACACAAAAAACAATCAAAAAGCTGGAAAAAAGGGCTTGGCCGAAACTACAAGGGAAAAAGAAAAAAAATAGATTTTCAACTTCAAATCTCCAAATCTTCACAAGGGCTTGCACGAGGTTGTTTCCGAGGCTTCCAACGTGGTTTTCCTAGCATCTAGTAGCGTCTAAGGTGAGGGTTTCATCGTTATTTGCGCATTTGAAATTATTATGTCTAAACTTTAATTTTTGAAAATTATACGTAGATCGTTATTTTATCCATTTTGATGCTTGAAGAATGTTCCTTGACAATTGTAGAACATGTATTTGTAGCTTTTTAGCATTTTCTACGGTTGAACATAGCATTGCAATTTAATTTGACAATGAAATAGTAAAATATGAATAGTAAATCCCCGTTTCGTAAAAGTTGCTTTGTTTTACGATCTGTTGATGTAGGAAGGTGCTAGATATGCTAGAATGCTTAAATGTATGATTTATTTGGGTTGTGAAATGTAAAAACAGAGAAAAATGGCTTGGTACATGTTGGGGTCGTTTCGGTCGAGTTTGGCATTTTATCGTTTTGCATGAAGGCATCGTCGTAGTATGCCATGGAAGCACTTTTGGTGCAGTTATGACATTGGTTGGATGATCGGTTGAGGTAGTTGTAGTTCAAATGAGCAAAGGGGAAAATCAGGGCTTTGCGGAAATTCTAGGGTAAAGTAGGGTTTCGTAGTCTTTAGAAGTGCCTTATGGTGTCCTAGGAGGAGTGGTAAAATCGGTTTTCAAATCTCATGGCTCGTTTTGACGGGGTAGCATTGAGAAAGTTGGGGTCATTTAGTGTTTTAGTTGATTTTTTATAATGCTTTCTTATATAATGCTTAATGTGGATTATTATGCTTGTAATACTTGATTATGATTGAATTGTATATCAGTTGTTGATAATACTTGTTAGTGTTGTTCTTGTTATTTTATTGATTGTAAATACTTATTGTATCACATGTTGATACTAATCTGCACTTCAGTGCCTTGTTTGATTATCGTTATATTCCTCGTATTGTATTGCATTGTATCAGGCGCGTGAGTGACGAGCCTCTCTGGGTAATCTCGAGCTGCCAGGGTTGGTTGCTCTAGCTCCGTGTCCTATTCCCATTCTCACTTGGGTTGCCACCCAGGGAGTTTTGGGTCGTAGAATTGACAGAGTATGTCCGGAGTACTCTAACGGAAGTTATAAGGTGGGTGAGCCAGCGCGTCATCGTTAAAGTCATCGAAATCATGATTGGTACATTACTCGTTCGAGTGAACCGTAGCCTTCAAAGTGTGGTATAGCTTTGATTGGTTGTGTTAATGCTTTCTTTAATTGTTATTGTATTCTTGATTATATTGATTGATGTTCTTATTGGATATATTGCTTAACTATTTATTTGCATTGCACGACTTTCTTTCTCTCTACCTCGATATCTGTTCCGCCCTCACTGAGTATACATGTTGTGTATACTCATTCCTCACCACCATATTTTAGGAAATTGCCATGTTAGCTAGAAAGTTCGTGGTTATATGATATGTAACACCCCGATCCCTCTCGAGACCGGGAGTTCTATCAACCAATCTAATCACAACCCAAATCCAAACCCGGGCAAAATTTTTAGGAGAAACGGACGGAGTCTCCCCTGTTTCTAGGCAAAAAGCAAAACCTGCGATAGCATATAAGTGGACCAATACCATGTCCAACCATTCAATCACCTCAAGGCCATCCGAGCCTTGGTTCACAACATGTAAATCACAAGTAAATATACATACATGCTTAGCAATTAAACTATACCAACCTATTGCATAAAGTAGACTATCATGACTTTCTATCTTTTTTGCTTTGTCATTACAAACATACATTGAAATTAAGCTACATTAACTAAATACATGATCTAACTTATCAAACCACCTCCACAATCTAATGAAACTTAAATTACATCCCTTTTGACATTAAATACATATAATACATAAAAGCATACATCTTTACAACTTTGACAACTCAAGTCGCATAGGCACGCAAGACAACTCTTCAAGCAAGGACTTTCACGAAATCACGAACTTCCAGCTAACATGGCATTTCCTGAAATGTGGTGGTGAGGAGTAAGTATACACAACACGTATACTCAGTGAGGGCGAGACAGATATCGAGGTGGAGAGAAAGAAGATCGTGCAATGCAAATAGGTATAGTTAAGCAATACAATCAATAAAAGGCATTCAATATAAACAACAATAAAATAAACAATTAAAGAAAGCATTAACACAACCAATCAAAGCTATACCACACTTTGAAGGCTATGGATCACTCGAGCGAGTAATGTACCGATCACGATTCTGATGACATTAACGATGACGCGCCGGCCCAAACCACCTTATAACACCAGTTTGGAATACCCCGGAAATATCCATCAATTCTATGACCCAAAACTCCCTGGGAGGCAACCCAAGCGAGAAGAGGGAATAGCAGCGGAGCTAGAGCAACCAACACTGGCAACCCGAGGCTACCCAGAGAGGCCCATCACTCACGCGCGAGACACTATGCAATGCAAGACTCGATACAAGGCGATAAACGAGCGATATCAAGCATTCTCAACAATTGATAAACATTTCAATCAATAATCAACTATAACAAGCGTAATAAGCATTAACAAGCATTCAATAGGCAACATAAGCATTCTATAAGTAATATAAGCATTCTATAATCAATATAATCATTCTATGAGCAATATAAGCATTCTATAATCAATATAAACATACTATAAGCAATATTCTATGAAAACACACAAAATCACAAAAATGACCCCAACTTCAAAACACTACTACTTTCAAACGAGCCACGAGCTTTGGAAACCGACTTCACCAATCCTCCTAGGTCACCATAAGGCACGTCTAAAGACCCCGAAACCCTACTTTACCCTAGAATTCACGCAAAGTCCCGATTTCCCCCTTTGCTCATTTGAACTACAACTATATCAACCAAACACCCAACCAATGCCATAATCGCACCAAAAGTGCTTCCATGGCCTCCCGAAACAATGCCAACACGCAAAACGAGAAAACGTCAAACTCGACCTAAATGACCCCGAATTTTACTAAGCCATTTTTCTCCGTTTTTCTATTACACGTTCCAATTAAACCACACATTTAGGCATTCTAGCATATCTAGCACATTTCTACATCAACGGACAGCATAACGGAGCAACTTCATCATTTCAAGGGTTTACTATTCATAAAACACTATTCAACAACCAATTTAAATTGCAATCTCAACATTTAACCGCAGAAAATGTTAAAAAGCTATAAATACAGGTTCTACAATCAACAAGGAGCATTCTTTAAGCAACAAAATGATTAAAACAACAATCTACGCATAAAATCCAAAAATCAAAGTTTAGATACAAATATTTCAAATGCGCAAAATAACGATGAAACCCTCATTTTAGACGCTCCTAGACGCTAGTAAAATCTCGTAGAGTGCCTCGGAAACCACCCCGCACAAGCCCACGCGAAGAATCGAAGATTTGAAGTTGTGATTTTCTTTTTTTTTTTTCCTTGTTTTTTCGGCCCTTTTGTTTCTGTTTCAGCTCTGATTTTTTTTTCTTTTTTTTTTTGCTATTTTAGGCTATTAAAAAGGGTACAAGGTCAAAATGGTCAATACCCTTGGTCAAAGCTCAGTTAAGTTGGTCAAACTAGATTATTTTATGCATTTTTAGGCTAAAACAACTAAGGAAACATCAATTCTAGCTAACAACAATTAAATTATAAAATTTAAGGTACTAAAATACTAGTTTCACTATTTGCTGAGGACTCGAATTCGTTTCCTAACTATCTCTCTCGATATGCAATGCACGTTGCGACAACAAAGAAGTAACAATTAATTCTCAAAGAATCTAAGAAATATATCATTTTTTGGAAAGCATCATAGTTTAAAATTTACTCCGGCTCGGAGTTACTTTTCTCATTTATTTGAAAACCGAGTGATTTTAACGCAAAACAACCAAAACCGATTATTAAAGTAATCAAAACAATCAAGGTAATCAATATTCATTTAGAATGATTAATTTAACTATTTCCAGAATATTTTAAGAATTATAAAGTTAATATTAAGCTACAAATGAAAGTTAATATAAACATGTAGTCAAATGCAATTAAACACTAACATTTAAGGCAACACTTAATTAATCACAAAAAAAGAATTTCAATTACTATAATTATTAGGAATAGGTAATAATCTTTTAATTATTCAATTTACAACTACTAAATGCTTCCAAGAAGAATATTAAAATAGTGCAAGTTGGTTGATTTAACTAATTAAACAATTAATCAAATGCAGTCAAGTGTTATTAAATACATGTCGGGTTTGGGTTATCACATGATAGATCATGCTTGAAGAGTTGCCTTGCGTGCTATTTGGCTTGAGTTGTCAAAGATGTAAAGATTTTACTTTCTTGAGATGTATATAATCAATGTGTAAAGAAAAGTCATTTAAGTTTTATGTATAGGTTAGTAAGTTCTGGATTCAATGCATGTTTGTATTGTCTAAAGGGAAGAGTTAGAATAGTTTGGGTACCTGGATATGTATATATACTTGTTGTGTTTAATTGTTGAGAACCGAGGCTCGGTTGGCCTTGTGGAATTTTGAATGGTTGGACACGGTGCTGGTCCACTTATATGCTGTCGCAGGTTTGCATTATGCCTAGAAACAGGGGAGACTCCGTCCTTTTTTCCCTAAATTTTATGACTGGGTTTGGAATTGGGTTGCGATTAGATTGATTAATAGAACTTCCGGTCTCTAGAGGGATCGGGGTGTTATAGGTGCACGTGGGGCGCTCAAGGGGTGCTATTAGGGCACGGTTGGGGCATTGTTGGGGCATGGCTGGGGCACTATGGGGGTACCTTTGGGGGGCGATAGGTGATGTTGGGGGACGACTTTGGCACTACAAGGGGACATTGGGCACGATGGGCAATGATAAGCATTCGGGGGTATAGGGCATGCATAATGTATTATGACACAAATGTGGACATTGATGTCCTTTTTCAAGTGGT
The DNA here is from genome assembly GCA_037974665.1 of Ehretia macrophylla. Lineage (NCBI taxonomy): Eukaryota > Viridiplantae > Streptophyta > Magnoliopsida > Boraginales > Ehretiaceae > Ehretia > Ehretia macrophylla. The sequence continues at coordinate 18,418,190 of CM075779.1, forward strand.
TTCCGAATCTATGTAGTCTTAACCTTTCTCTTGTCAAACAAACTGTTCATCACATTTGTGTGGCGAATTAGATTAATCGGGTTCCCAATCCATCCAAAAAAAATTTTAACGCCCAATATCATGTAAACAAATTAATTTATGAATTTATATATATTTTCCCTATTTTTTGTAATTTTTAAATATTAAAAATTAATTTTCCAAAAAAAAAATTAAATATCAATTAACAAATTAATGTATGAATTAATATAAATATTTCTAAATTTTCTACTATTTTTTCCTATTTTTCGCAATTATTAAATACTAAAAAATATATATTTTTTTTAAAATATTGTTGAAGCATTTGGATATCATATGCTATCAATAAGGAGCAAGTTGGGTACGAAGATCATGCCATATGGGGCCATTTATAATGTAAAACACCCATTATAAATCTCTGGCAAAATGTACGTTACTGCTGTCACTTGGGTTTTTGCATCTAAATGTACTATAGGGGGGTATGTGGTGTCAAGCCCCCTGGTCGAGGTCCGTGTGGGGGGACGTTGTGGGCACATCGTGACACAATGTGGGCTATATCGTGGGCTATATTATGGGCGGGAATGCCTACCGAGTGAATCACGCCGAGGTATTGCATTGCATACCCGTGCGTTGGTATCGTGCCACCCCCGCCCTGCGTCCCCCGGCATGTCCCTCGGCGCAGCACCAGGATGGCTAATGAGAAACGTGGTGGCTTCCCTCGCCCCTCATTATCCATCTTGGTGTCGCAACACTGTCGACGTCATTGGGATGGCTAATTAGGGGCGTGTGGTTGCCCAAGCAAAAAATTAGCCATCTTCGTACCGCCGGCTAGGTGCACGTTGGGGGACATTCCCGTCCCCCGACGTGCCGTTGGGCCTGCGCGATGCGCGAATCGCCTACTACACGAAGCCATGGCCGTTGCAGAGTGGATGCGCGCGACCATGGTCTAGTGTCGTGGCGATCCAAGCACCGCGTGGCCTTAGATGGCTCTTGGGGGACGGCTGGGGCAAGTGTGATGTGCGAATCGCCTAGCACACGTGGCACAAATGAGACAATTGCTGATGCTTCAATGTCGTGGAGATCCAAGTACCATGCGGCCTTGATTCCGACGTGCCTGTGCGATGCACGAATCGCCTAGCACATGACGCCATGGTCCTCGCTGAGTCGTAATACGACGGACGTGGTCTAGTGTCGTGGCGATCCAAGTACCGCGTGGGCAGGAAAGTAGTTTGCTTGTCCTGTTCCGTGCATACGGGTGTATACAGGAGGACGATAGGGGCATGCGCAATGCGCAAATCATCTAGCACACGGCCTTGGCTTTCGTTAAGTGACGACGTGAGCGTTGCGTTGAGACGATGGCTAGAGCTTCAATGTCGTGGCAATCCAAGCACCGTGCTGTCTCAAAGCCGTCCGATGGTGTGTTCCTATGGGTCTGCGCAATGCACGAATTGCCTAGCACACGACGCCATGGTCCTCGCTGAGTCGTAATGCATCAGACGTGGTCTAGTGTCATAGCGATCCAAGCACTGCGTGGGCAGGAAGGTAGTTTGATTGTCCTATTTCGTGCATACAGGTGCATACAGGGGGACGGTAGGGGCATGCACGATGCACGAATCGCCTAGCACAAGGCCTTGGCTTTCGTTAAGTGACGATGCGAGCATTGTGATGAGATGATGGCTAGAGCTTCATTGTCGTGGCGATCCAAGCACCGTGCTACCTCGAAGCCGTCCAACGGTGTGTTCCTACGGGCTTGCACGATGCGTGAAATTCCTAGCACACGATGCCATGGTCCTCGCTGAGTCGTAATGCAATGGATGTGGTCTAGTGTCGTGGCGATCTAAGCACCGTAGGGGTTCGAAGTCCACTTTTGGTTGGTACCTAAAGTACGTGCACTCGATGCTTGGTCGGGCACCATGAAGTGGGCTTCTAAGCTTGCGACGTGCAGCCTGGTCATGCAGCTCGTGCCGTTCCCGTCCCTTGTCCATTGTCCCTCAGAAATTCTTCGTGCCTAGCGGTGCGTTCTCGGGCCATCTCGCCGGTTCCGTCTACTTGAAGGGCTTCGTTTGCCTAGACGGTGGGGCGGTTACCGGCTTGGTGGTCTGGGCATAGTGAACGTGATAGCACGTGAGTGGTGGTCAGCTTGTATGGGTCGGTTTTATCCCTGCTGGAGCAGCAACGTCCACCCTTGCTTGTCTCTTCATTCGCGGGCCGAGTACTTACGTTGCCTCGGTCAGTTGGTCGGTTTCCTGTGTTGCGTACCTACAAAGAAGTGCCTTGTGTCTGCCTCTGTGGACGACGTGGGGGGAACCCCTAAGCACATCCCGTGTTCTACGCTGCTCACTCTAATCCCGTACGAGGGTCGTGCGCTTGTCTCTAGCCGTCGACCCTTAGGGGACGACGTGCCTTGTGCGACGTCGGTGTCGGTGAGGAATGCTACCTAGTTGATCCTGCCAGTAGTCATATGCTTGTCTCAAAGATTAAGCCATGCATATGTAAGTATGAACTAATTCAGACTGTGAAACTGCGAATGGCTCATTAAATGAGTTATAGTTTGTTTGATGGTATCCACTAAATGGATAACCGTTGTGAGACCCCATATTTTGCCTAACTTTGATTTGCGTGTTTTGCCTTGTTTTGCGTGCTTTGACCTGTTTATGTGTTATATGAGTCAGAATGTGTTAGAAATGTGATTTATATTTCTAATATTTGCTATATGTGCATTCATGGAATTTTCATAAAAAACGGAATCATAAATTTTATCGCTGGTTTTAGTGAATAGTATTTTGAGCACTTGTCCGCTAAAATTTTTACAGGGGTGTTTTAAACGTTTTAAAACCTAGTTCTCGGGTATTAATAGGCCCGTGTTTGATTAAAACGGATTTGGAATCGGTTTTGGAATTTTAAAGATTTTTACACTTTCTTTTACAAGAAAATGAGTTTTAAGCCGACTCAGGTTAAAATGTTTTCATGTAAAACTCTTTGTCACCTAAAATATAATGTCTAGAATTAATTTAGGTGTCAATTTAATAGTTGAGCAAGAAATAGTCAAATAAATGAATTAAAAGACTAGAAATAATTAAAAGACTAAATAAAACTAACTTTGACTATTTTAATTGTTTGACCTTTTACTTATATTGTACCAACACACACTTGCAAAGCACAAAAACACCATCACACACACACATGGCCGAGAGCCATTAGAGAGAAAAAGAGAAAGAAACTCAAGGTTTTTCAAAGAGATTTTTCAATAGAACTTGCAGTTAAAGGCCAATCTTCATCAACCAAAGCTTGATTCCAGCTCTTGAGCATCCATTGAGCATCTTTGTAGATTTAAAACACATCAAAGGTGAGAGAAAAATTCTAGATCTCAAAATGCCATTTTTATATTTTTGCGTATAATTGCATTATGAACTGTTAGAAAGTTGAATGGATGTTACATTATTGCTCAGTGCATGCTAGGGATCGTTTATATGCGTTTATATAAGATTTGAACCGTTGTAGCATGAAATTTTATTTTCGGGTATTAAAAGTTGAGTTATTAGCTATTTGGTGATTATTTTGAGGTGTAGTGGTTGGAATCGATTGCCATTGATTTGTAAAAGTTTGTAAAATACTGGGTAGTGTCGTTGTAATGCCGAAATTTTGATTGAGATGTTGGTGTGAAAATTCAAAAATTTCAGCCTAGGTGCATTGAGGTTTTAGGGTTGTTAGGCTTGATTTGGATGTATTTTGGTTGGTTTTCGAGGGGGCTAATGTAGTTGATTGAGTGAGTGAGTGATAGGAATTGGTTTGGAGTTGTTTGGATTAGTAGAATGTAAGTTATGATTGTTAGAACATTAGGTTGTCTTTCTTTAAAATGTTGTTATATGCCTTTAGATGATCGGGTGGTGTTTGAGTGATTGAATTGTGAGTTTTTGATGGTTAGATTAGGATTTGGTTGTGTGTCTAATGCATGTTAAGTTGGGTGGCCTACTTTGTCATCTAACTTAGTTATTTAGTTGTTAATTGGGTAATTGATGTAGTATTGTTGTAATGTTATTAATTGATTGATGCATTATCGATTATTGATTATTGAACAATGATTATTGATGAACCGGGAGATAGTCAACGGAAAAGGTTGTCCTTCTGTGATTGATTGTTTATTTTTATTGCTGAGTCTTGATAAGTATGTGCCACCTCTCAGGTGGTATCGGGCCGTCGGGTTGAAAACAACATGGCTATCAGAGGCTACCCTCATCTCACATGGGCGGAGATGCCATGTAGGGCAGTGCTAGTAAGGTACCTCGGGTGTGTGTGTCATGGGGGTGATAAGAAGTTGGTTGAGATCATGATGGCTGTTGAAGCTACACCAACTAGAATATCCTTTATTTATTGGTCATTATAGTTATGTGTTTATATTGTTATTGATGTTTATTGTGTTTTACTGCTCAAAGGATCATTTCCAAGGAGTATAGTAAATACTATTAAAGATCTATCGGATCCTCACTGAGCTTGTTTTATATAAGCTCACTCTTAATTATTGCATGCATGCAGGTGTTACTGATTCTAACTACGGGTACGTGCCTTTTGAAGAGGGAAATGTGCCGTATGTGGGTGAGTCTTATGTGCAGGAGTCATTGCCATGAGATTATCTTAGTTGTTGTAAAACAATGTATTGTATAACCTATCTTAATATAAAGACGTATGTATGTTGATTTAGTAGTCTTTATTTTGATCATGACTAGATTACTAAGTTGGTTATAACCTATTTTGAATTGTACGTATAGCCTATGTACTAAGTTGGAACGGAGGCGTATAACTATGAATGGGTTGTTGAAGGAATGGTTATTGTATAATATGGTTACGTTGCATGTTGTTAATTTAATTGAGGAGTTGATTGTTGAATGTTTGTGGAGTTAGTTGTATGATATTCTTAAGAGGTTGGTTTAGAGCCTCAGTGTCTTAATTACTGTCGTTATACTGGGGAAATTCAGTTGCGTCATGACTGATTGTAGGTGGGGTTGAGTTGGGGAGTGACATTAAGTGGTATCAGAGCACATGTTAGCTGTCAGTCGGGGTATTCTCAGAATGTGGGTAATGGTCTTAGCATGAAAGTATGTATGCAATGAAAGAAAAGTGAACTTTGTGTTAATATGATTAAATGATTAAGTGATTATGTGATTTAGTGCTTATGTGATTATGTGATCAATTTGTTTATGTGATTGATACTTAAGTGATTTATGTGTTTATGTGAATTGTTGTTTATTTGCTAATCATTGTCTATAGCCTATCTATGTGCTATATCCTGTGCTAACTCTTAGATTAGTAGAATGACTAGTAGACCGAGAACGAGTGGTAGGCCCAAAGCGATTGACGAGGTTCCAGGTAATGTGGCACCAGGCCGAGAAAGGGGTGATGATCATTTTGAATCAGCTATGGATAGGATTGCAGAGGTTATGGCCGGTCAGGCACAGTTGCTAGCAGGGCAGGCTACCCAAGCTCAGACTTTGCAAGCACAGTTACTGAATGTGCAGGGTGGATACCACGGACGTGGTACACTAAAGGAGTTTTTGGGGTACTATCCACCGAGGTTTTAGAGGGAACCAGATGATCGGAAAGCCGAGGCATGGATTAGTAAAGTGGAGAAAATATTTGACCCTATGGATTATACTGATGAAAGAAAGGTCACCTTTGCCATTTATTTGTTTGATGATGAGGCAGATGAGTGGTGGCGCACGGTGAAATCTAGTTGGGAGACCTAGGGTATTTCGTATGTCTGGGATACATTTCTAAGAGCTTTCCAGGCGAAATATGTCCCGAGGATTGCACGGGAGAGGAGAGAGGCTGAGTTTCTGTCTCTAGTTCAGGGGGATGCTTCAGTGGCTCAGTATGAGGCCATATTTACTTGACTATCTCAGTATGCACCGGAGTTTGTGGCTGACGAGGAGCGCAAGACTCGTAGGTTTATGTTGGGTTTAAGGCCCGAGATTTAGGATGCGATGGCCCTGAATCAATATGATATACTTACTGAGGCCTTTGGTGCAGCTTCTAGGTTAGAGAAGAGAAAGGGGGAACAGATCGGACCTAGTCAGCCTAGCAAGAGGCCCTTTCAGCCATAGCGTCAGTAGGGTATGTATAGACCTTCGGTACAACGGGGTGGCTATAGGCCTGCTGTGCAGCAGGGTTCTCTCAGACCGCTGGGTCAGCAGGGCTACTATCGGCCTCAATTTCAACAGGGGTCTTATCAGGCTCAGCCGCAGTTTAGGTTGGCCTAGTCTCAGGGTCCATATAGGCCTAGTGTTATGAGACCTCAACAGCAGGCTGGTGCAGCTGCTTTCTCGGGTTCTGGTTCTCCTAGGGGCAGTGGCAGTGTTTTATCACCGCAGTGTAATTACTGCAAGCGTTATGGCCATGTGGAGGCCGATTGCAGGGCGAAGGCAGGAACGTGTTTGGATTGCGGCAGTAATCAGCAAAGGGTGAGAGATTGCTATAGATATCGGGGAACTGAGGGTCGGGCAGCGACCTAGGGTTATCGGGGTCAACCTACTGGTGGTGTACCTCAGCAGCAGCGAGTTCAGGCTCGGGCCTACGCAGTTGACTTGGAGCAGATGCCTGAGGAAACTGCAGTGGTGGAAGGTAACTTCCTTATACTTGATTAACTTGTTAAAGTGTTGATTGATTATGGTGCTACGCATTCTTTCATTACTCCTACTTGTGTGCAACGTGTTAATATGCAACCTGCAAGACTGCCTTATGTGGTTGAGATTAGTACCTCTTTGACTCATAAGTATGTGACTGGCTTAGTATGTAAGGATTGTAAAAAAAAATGTTAAGGGGTATAATTTTCCTTCGGACCTTATCTTATTTCCTATCCGGGGGTATGATGTTATCTTGGGTATGGATTGGCTTTCTAAGTAAGAAGCTCAGTTAAATTGTAGAACGAAGGTAGTACGATTTCGGTTGCCAGATCAGCTAGTAGTAGAGGTAGTAGGGAACCGGGGTGCTAAGACGAGTTTTGTTATCTCAGCAACTAAAGTCGTTAAGTTGGTGAGTAAGGGGTGTTCGGGTTATCTAGCTTATTTGATCAACAAGCCATCTGATAAGCTACAGCTAGAAGAAGTACCTATTATTCAGGGATATCCCAATGTATTTCCCGAGGAGTTGCCACGGTTGCTGCCAGAGAGAGATGTGGAATTTGTGATCAATCTTATTCCCGGTACTCAACCTATTTCTAAATCAGCGTACCGGATGTCACCAGCTGAGTTGAAGGAGCTGAAAACTAAGTTGCAGGAGTTAATTGAGAAGGGTTTCATTCAGCAGAGTTCTTCACCGTGGGGAGCACCTATTTTATTTGTGAAGAAAAAAGATGGTACCTTGAGATTATGCATTGACTATTGTGGTTTGAATCAAGTGACCATCAAGAACAAGTATCACTTGCCATTGATTGACGAGTTGTTTGATCAACTTCAGGGAGCCAAAGTCTACTCTAAGTTTGACTTGAGGCAAGGGTATTATTAGCTTCGGATTCGCATGGAGGATGTTCCGAAGTCTGCCTTCAGGACTCGGTACGGGCATTATGAGTTTGTGGTTATGCCCATTGGATTAACTAATACACCGGCAGCATTTATGGATCTTATGCATCGGGTTTTTAATCCATACTTAGACCAGTTCGTGGTGATCTTTATTGATGATATCTTAGTTTATTCTAAGTCTGAATCGGAGCATGAGCAACATCTACGGCTTGTCTTACAGAAGCTGCAGGAGCATCAGTTGTTTGCGAAGTTCAGCAAATGTGAATTTTGGCTACAACGCATATCTTTTCTTGGCCATGTTATCACACAGAGCGGTATTTCTATAGATCCCACTAAGATTGAAGCAGTGTTGTATTGGAAATGGCCGGAGAATGTTTCGGAGGTTCGTAGCTTTCTTGGCTTGGCGGGTTATTACCGTAGGTTTGTAAAAGACTTTTCTAAGATTGCCGGGCCACTTTATAAGTTAACTCAGAAACAGACTAGCTTTGTTTGGGATGAAAAATGTGAGAGTGGGTTTCAGGAGTTGAAAAAGAGATTGACTACAGCTCCAGTACTTGCTCTACCAGAGGGGACCGATAATATGGTTATCTACAGTGATCCATCCAAGGAGGGCTTGGGATGTATACTTATGCAGAATGGTCGGGTTATTGCCTATGCTTCCAGGAAGTTGAAACCGTATGAGGTGAATTATCCGACTCATGATCTTGAGTTGGCAGCTGTTGTTTTCGCACTGAAAAAGTGGCATAATTATCTTTGGGGCAGTAAGTTCGAGATTTTCACTGATCATAAGAGTCTTAAGTATTTGTTATCACAGAAGGAGTTGAATATGCGTCAATGGAGGTGGATGGAACTTCTCGGAGACAATAATTGTTCTATCAGTTATCTGCTTGGGAAGACAAATGTTGTGGCAGACGCTCTTAGCCGTAAGGCGAGTGTTTCTTGTTTGGCTGTCAAGAAGTGGGAGGTTCTTAAGGAATTCACTTATTGGAGGCCGGACTTAACTCAGGCTAGGGTGATGTGTTCACATCTCCGTATTGAACCTTTATTGTTGTCTCATATCAGAGAATCTCAGCAACTTGATGTTAAACTTCAGAAGATCAATTATCAGATCACGGATGATCAGTCTGACTTCAAATTACATGAGGATGGTATTCTTCGGTTTCGGAACAGGGTTTGTGTTCCTGATGAACTGGGCTTGAGGCTAGGTATTCTTGAGGAGGCTCATAATTCTAAGTACACCATTCATCCCGGTGGAAACAAGATGTATTAGGATTTGAAGCAACAGTACTGGTCGAATAATATGAAGAGGGAAGTTGCTCAGTTTGTATCTAGATGTTTGACTTGTCAGCGAGTGAAAGCCGAGCATCAACGACCTGCAGGTTTACTTCAGCCGTTGGCTATACCACAGTGGAAATGGGAGCATATTACGATGGACTTTGTCACTGGTTTGCCTCGAATACTGAGAGGTAATGATGCAGTTTGGGTTGTTGTGGATCGTTTGACGAAGACAACTCACTTTATTTCGATTAGGATAGGAGATGAAGTTGCAAAGTTGACGGATCTTTATTTGGATCAGATTGTTAGACTTCACGGAATTCCATCTAGTATTGTCTCAGATCGAGATCCTCGATTTACTTCTCGCTTATAGAAGAAACTTCAGGAGACTTTGGGTACTCAGCTTAACTTCAGTACAGCGTATCATCCACAGTCCAACAGTCAGTCTGAGAGAATTATTCTGATTCTGGAAGATATGCTGAGGGCTTGTGTTCTGGACTTCGGGAAGAACTAGGAGAAACATCTACCACTTGCCGAGTTTTCCTATAATAATAGTTATCAAGCTACTATTGGGATGACACCTTTTGCAGCTCTTTACGGTCGTAAGTGTCGTTCACTTTTGTATTGGGATGAAGTAGAGGAGATGAAGACTATTGATCCGACTATTATGCCAGAGCTTCTAGAGAAGATTGAGAATGTTCAGTTGATCAGGCAAAGAATGCTTACAGCGCAGAGCAAATTCAAGAGTTATGCTAATAACTGTCGTCGAGACTTGGAGTTTACAATCGGAGATCGGGTTTTCTTGAGATTGTCTCCTCGTAAGGGGTTTGTTCGATATGGTAAAGGCGAAAAGCTGAGTCTGAGGTTTGTAGGCCGTTTGAGATTATTGGCAAAGTTGGCAAGCTGGTATATCGGTTGGCTTTACCCGAGAATTTCTCTAATGTTCATGATGTCTTTCACGTGTCCAATTTGCGGAAGTATAATCCGGATCCTTTTCATATTCTAGAGCCAAAGCCGTTACAGCTTCGTGAGAATCTGACTTATGATGAGAGGCCGATTCGCATTCTTGATCAGATGGAGCGAGAACTGAGATCCAAGAAGATTCTGATGGTCAAAGTGTTGTGGAAGCATCACGGTATTGAGGAGGCTACTTGGGATAGGCGAGATCAGATGCAACAGCAGTACTCAGATCTTTTCCGTTCAGCAAGTAAGAATTTCGAGGATGAAATTTCTTTAAGGGGGTAGAATGTGAGACCCCATATTTTGCCTAACTTCGATTTGCGTGTTTTACCTCGTTTTGCGTGCTTTGACCTGTTTATGTGTTATATGAATCAGAATGTGTTAGAAATGTGATTTATATTCCTAATACATGCTATATGTGCATTCATGAATTTTTCAAAAAAAACAGAATCAGAAATTTTTATCGCCGGTTTTAATGAATAGTATTTTGAGCACCTGTCTACTAAAATTTTTGCAGGGGTGTTTTAAATGTTTTAAAACCTAGTCCTTGGGTATTAATAGACCCGTGTTTGATTAAAACGGATTTGGAATCGGATTTGGAATCGAATTTGGAATTTTAAACATTTTTACATTTTCTTTTGTAAGAAAACGAGTTTTAAGCTGACTCGGGTGAAAATGATTTAATGTAAAACTCTTTGTCACCTAAAATATAATGTCTAGAATTAATTTAGGTTTCAATTTAATAGTTGAGCAAGAAATAGTCAAATAAATGAATTAAAATACTAGAAATAATTAAAAGACTAAATAAAACTAACTTTGACTATTTTAATTGTTTGACCTTTTACTTATATTGCATCAACACACACTTGCAAAGCACAAAAACACAATCACACACAAACACATGGCCGAGAACCATTAGAGAGAAAAAGAGAAAGAAACTCAAGGTTTTTCAAATAGATTTTTTCAATAGAACTTGTAATTAAAGACCAATCTTCATCAACCAAAGCTTGATTCCACTTCTTGAGCATCCATTGAGCATCTTTGTAGCTTCAAAACACATCAAAGGTGAGAGAAAAATTCTAGATCTCAAAATGCCATTTTTATGTTTTTGCGAATATTTGCATTTTGAACCGTTAGAAAGTTGAATTGATGTTACATTATTGCTCAGTGCATGCTAGGGATCGTTTATATGCGTTTATATAAGATTTGAACCATTGTAGCATGAAATTTTATTTTCGGGTATTAAAAGTTGAGTTATTAGCTATTTGGTGATTATTTTGAGGTGTATTGGTTGGAATCGATTGCCGTCGATTTGTAAAAGTTTTTAAAATACGGGGTAGTACCGTTGTAATGCCGAAACTTTGATTGAGATGTTGGTACGAAAATCCAGAAATTTGAGCCTAGGTGCAATGAGGTTTTAGGGCTGTTGGGCTTGATTTGGATATAATTTGGTTGGTTTCCGAGGGGGCTAATGTAGTTGATTGAGTGAGTGAGTGATAGGAATTGGTTTGGAGTTGTTTGGATTAGTAAAATGTAAGTTATGATTATTAGAACTTTAGGTTGTCTTTCTTTAAAATGTTGTTATATGCCTTTAGATGATCGGGTAGTGTTTGAGTGATTGAATTGTGAGTTGTTGATGGTTAGATTAGGGTTTGGTTGTGTGTCTAATGCATGTTAAGTTGGGTGGCCTACTTTGTCGTCTAACTTAGTTATTTAGTTGTTAATTGGGTAATTGATGTAGTATTGTTGTAATGTTATTAATTGATTGATGCATTATTGATTATTGATTATTGAACATTGATTATTGATGAACCAGAAGATAGTCAACGGAAAAGATTGTCCTCCTGTGATTGATTGTTTATTTTTATTGCTGAGTCTTGATATGCGTGTGCCACCT
>CM075779.1:18434847-18439847 GCA_037974665.1 Ehretia macrophylla
GGGCATGTTGGTGAACAATTGCTGCACGGCTGCCTCTCGATGTTGCAAGACGGCGCACGACTGGGCCTCGAATGGGGCATGTCTTTGGGGCACGTACTTGGAGCACGTACTTGGGGTCTCGGATGAGCTACATCGTGGCACGCAGTTAGGGCACGGCTTCGCAAGGTGGTTGCGCAGTGGGGTCGCGCATCGGGCACGATAGGACAAGCACTTGGGCGACGATGTCACATGATAGTGCGCCTATGGGGTGCCCATGCCGCACAAAGGTGCGCTGATGGGGCACCCGTGGTGCACGATTGTGTGTGCATATGCCCCGCATGCCGCATGTTGGTGCTCGAATGGGGCGCCCATACCGCACGATGGTGCATGCATGCCACACGAAGATACGTACATGGGGCGTGCATGTGGCCGAAATGCTACACGAAGGTGCGCGTATGGGGTGCCCATGCCGCACGATGGTGCCCGCATAGGGCGCCCAAGCCGCATGATGGTACTCACATAGGGCGCCCATGCCGCACGATGGTGCGCGCATGCCGCACGCAGGTGCGCGCATGTGGCTCTCATACCGCACAATGGTGCGTGCATGGGGTACCCATGCCTCATGATGGTGCCTGCATGCCACACGATAGGGCACCCATGATGCACGATGGTGCTCGCATGTGGCCCGCATGCCGCACGAAGATGCGTGAATGAGCCACCCATACTGCACAATGGTCAGCGCATCGGGCATGCATGTGGCCCGCATGTTGTACGAAGGTGCACGCATGGGGCGCCCATGTCGCACGATGGTGTGGGCATCGTGCGGGCATGACGCACAATTATGTTGCCTGCCCACAGAGATGCCTAACGTTCTTCCCTTAAAATTAACGGTGATTGAGGTTATGTTGCCTATATCTTCAGCACAGCTGGGCACGTTGGTGAACGGTTGCAGTACGGATGCCCACGATGTTGCACGACGTTGCACGATTAGGCCTCGAATGGTGCACGTACTTGGGGCCTCGGATGAGCTATATCTTGGCATGTAGTTGGGGCACGGCTTGGCAAGGTGCTTGCGCAGTGGGGTCCCGCATCGGACACGATGGGGCAAGCACTTGGGTGACGATGCAGTACAATGGTCCGCGTATGCCGCACGAAGGTGTGCACATGGGGCGCCCATGCAGCACGAAGGTGAGCGGATGGGGTGCCCGTGCAGCACGATGGTGCGAGCATGTGGCCCGCATGGTGCATGAAGGTTCGTGCATGGGGCGCCCATGCCGCATAATGGTACGCGCATGCCGCACGAAGGTGCGCACATGACGAAGGTGCGCACACGGGTCACGCATGTGGCCCACATACCGCACGAAGGTGTGCGCATGGGCCGCCCATGCAGCACGATGGTGCGTGCATGGGGCATCCATGACGCACGATGGTGCACGCATGCCGCACGAAGGTGCGCGCATGGGGCGCCCATGCTGCAGGAAAGTGCACACATGTAGCCCGCATGCCGCACGAAGGTGCGCACATGGGGTACCTATCCCGCACGATGGTACGCACATGCCGCACGAAGGTACGCTCATGGGGCGCCCATGCCGCATGATAGGGCGCCCATGCCGCACGATAGGGCACCCATGCCACACGATGGTGCGAGCATCGTGCACGTATTTCGCACGATGGTGCACGCATGTGGCCCATATTTCTCACGAAGGTGCGCGGATAGGGCACCCATGCCACACGATGGTGCCTGCATGCCGCATGAAGGTGTGCGCATGGTGCGCCCATGCCGCAAGATGCTGCGCGCATTGGGCAAGCATGCTCTACGATGGTTCGCGCATGTGGCCCGCATGCCGCACAAAGGTGCGCTCATGGGGCACCCATGCCGTACGATGGTGTGGGCATCGTGCACGCTTGTTTTCACAATGGTGCGCGCATGTGGCCCGCATGCGACACGAAGGTGCGTGCATGGGGTGTGCATACCGCACGATGCTGCGCGCAAGGCGCTCAAAGGGCACTGTTCGGGCACTATTCGGGCACGGCTGGGGCACTGTTAGAGCACGGCCAGGGCACTATAGGGGTACCCTCGGGGTCGATGGGGGATGTTGGGGGACGGCTTTGGCACTACTTGGGAACGTTGGGCACGATCGGCAATGTTAAGCATTTGGGGGTAATGGGTATGCGGAATGTATTATGACACAAATGTGGGCATTGATGTCCTTTTACAAGTGGTTTCCGAATCTATAAAGTAGTCTTAACCTTTCTATTGTACGACAAATTGTTCGTCACATTTGTGAGGCGAATTAGATTAATCGGGTTCCCAATCCATCCAAAAAAAAATTAACGACAAATATCATGTAAAAAAATTAATTTATGAATTAATATAAATTTTTCATATTTTTCTAGTATTTTTTCTGATTTTTCTCTATTTTTCATAATTTTTAAATATTAAAAGTTAATTTTCCAAATTTTTTTTTTGAATATCATTTAACAAATTAATGTATGAATTAATATAATTTTTTCTGAATTTTTTACTATTTTTTTTTGATTTTTTCCTATTCTTTACAATTATTAAATATTAAAAAATATTTTTGCAAAAAAAAAAAAACTTGAAGCATTTGGATATCATATGCTATCAATAAGGAGTAAGTTGGGTACGAAGATCATGCCACATAGGGCCATTTATAGTGTGAAACACCCATTATGAATCTTTGGCAAAATGTACGTTACTGCTGTCACTTGGGTTTTTGCATCTAAATTTACTATAGGGGGACATGTGGTGTGAAGCCCCCTAGTCGAGGTCCATGTGGGGGGATGTTGTGGGCACTTCGTGGCATATTGTGGGCTATATCAAGGGCTATATCGTGGGCTATATTATGGGCAGGAATGCCTACCAAGTGAACTACGCCGAGGTATTGCATTGTATACCCGTTCGTTGGGGCCGTGCCACCCTCGCCCCGCGTACCCTGACATGTCCCTCGGCGCGGCACTAGGATGGCTAATAAGGAACGCGGTTGCTTCCCTATCCCCTCATTATCCATCTTGGTGCCGCAACACCGCCGACATCATTGGGATGGCTAATTAGGGGGCGAGTGGTTGCCGAAGCAAAAAAATTAGACATCTCCGTGCCGCCGGCTACGTACACGTTGGGGGACATTCCCGTCCCTCGACGTGTCATTGGGCGTGTGCGATGTGCGAATCGCCTAGCACACGAAGCCTTGGTCGTTGTCGAGTAGATGCGGGCTGCCATGGTCTAGTGTCGTGGTAATCCAAGCACCGTGTGCGCGTTGGTGGCTCTTAGGGGACGGGCTGGGGGAGGGGAGGGGAGGGGAGGGCAAGCGTGATGTGCGAGTCGCCTAGCATACGTGCCATTGGCACTTGTGAAGCAACGACGCGGGCATGGCGATGAGACAATTGCTGATGCTTTAATGTCGTGGCAATCCAAGCACCGTGCGGCCTTGAAGCTATCCCCCGATGGGTTCCGACGTGCCTGTGCAATGCACGAATCGCCTAGCACACGACACCATGGTCCTCGCTGAGTCATAATGCGATGGACATGGTCTAGTGTCATGGCGATCCAAGCACCGCGTGGGCAGGAAAGTAGTTTGCTTTTCCTATTCTGTTCATACGAGTGCATACAAAGGGACGGTAAGGGCATGCGCGATGCGCGAATCGCCTAGCACACGGCCTTGGATTTCATTAAGTGACGACGCAAGCGTTGTGATGAGACGATGGCTAGAGCTTCAATGTCGTGGCGATCCAAGCACTGTGCTGCCTCCAAGCCGTCCGACAGTATGTTCCTATGGGCCTACGCAATGCGTGAATCGCCTTCCACATGATGCCATGGTCCTCGTTGAGTCATAATGCGATAGACGTGGTCTAGTGCCGTGGCAATCCAAGCACTGCGTGGGCAGGAAGGTAGTTTGCTTGTCCCGTTCTGTGCATACGGGTGCATACAGGGAGATAGTAGGGGCATATGCGCGAATCGCCTAGCACAAGGCCTTGGCTTTCGTTAAGTGACGATGCGAGTGTTGCGATGAGACGATGGCTAGAGCTTCAATGTCATGGCGATCCAAGCACCATGCTACCTCGAAGCCGTCCGACTGTGTGTTCCTATGGGCCTGCGCGATACGTGAATCGCCTAACACACGATGCCATGGTCCTCGTTGAGTCGTAATACGACGGACGTGGTCTATTGTCGTGGCGATCCAAGCACTGCGGGGGCTCGAAGTCTGCTTTCAATTGGTACCTCAAGTGCGTGCACTCAGGGCTTGGTCGGGCACCATGAAGTGGGCTCTTAAGCTTGCGACGTGTGGCCTGGTATTGCACCTCGTGCCGTTCCCATCCCTTGTCCCTTGTCCCTCAGAAATTCTTCGTGCCTAACGGTGCATTCTCGGGCCATCTCGCCGGTTTCGTCTGGTTAAAGGGCTTCATTTGCCTAGACGATGGGACGGTTACCGGCGTGGGGGTCTGGGCATAGCAAATGTGATAGCACGTCAGTGGTGGTCGGCTTGTATGGGTCGGTTGGATCTCTACTTGAGCAGCAACGTTTGCCCCTGCTTGCCTATTCATTTGCGGGCCGAGTGCTTACGTTGCCTCGGTCTGTCGGTCGATTTCTTGTGTTGCATACCTACAAAAAAAGCAGTGTAAAGTCACATCGTCTATCTTTTGCCTTACGTCTACCTTCATGGATGATGTGGGACGAACCCCTAAGCACGTCCCGTGTTCCATGCTGCTCACTCCAACAAGTGTGATACACGTGGCCCGTGGGGCATCGCTCGATCTCTTGGATACAGCATACCATGACGGTATGGGGTCCTTGGCCTCTATTTGCCTGAAACCAGCGTTCGTTGCTAATCGTGTACGACGGTCAAGCGTTCGTCTCGAGCCATCGACCCTTAGGGGATGACGTGCCTCGTGTGACACCGGCGTCGGTAAGGAATGCTACTTGGTTGATCCTGCCAGCAGTCATATGCTTGTCTCAAAGATTAAGCCATGAATGTGTAAGTATGAACTAATTCAGACTGTGA
>CM075779.1:18442347-18454847 GCA_037974665.1 Ehretia macrophylla
GGGAGGGAAGCAGATGGGGACCGGTGATGTGCCCCGGTCGTATGCGGAACAGCGAGAGCCGGTTCGCCGATCGGCTCGGGGCGCGGACCAACGCAGAATGGGGTGGTGGCCAAAGCCCGGGCAGTAGATATGCTCGCAGAATGCCGTCGCCTCAATCGTGGCAAGGCAGCGCACACCTTTGGCGTGCTTCGGCATCTGCGCGCTCCCGGTGCTGGCCTGTGGGCTCCCCATTCGACCCTTCTTGAAACACGGACCAAGGAGTCTGACATGTGTGTGAGTCAACGGGTGCGTAAACCCGCAAGGCTCAAGGAAGATGATTGACAGCATCCCTCCTGGGGGGTGCACCGCCGACCAACCTTGATCTTCTGAGTAGGGTTCGAGTACGAGCATACCTATCGGGACCTGAAAGATGGTGAACTATGCCTAAGTGGGGCGAAGCCAGAGGAAACTCTAATGGAGGCCTACAGCAATACTTTCGTGCAAATCGTTCGTCTGACTTGGGTATAGGGGCGAAAGACTAATCGAACCATCTAGTAGTTGGTTCCCTCCGAAGTTTCCCTCAGGATAGCTAGAGCTCGCGTGTGAGTTCTATCGGGTAAAGCCGATGATTAGAGGCATCGGGGGCGTAACGCCCTCGACCTATTCTCAAACTTTAAATAGGTAGGACGGCGCGGCTGCTTCATTGAGCCGCGCCACAGAATCAAGAGCTCCAAACGGGCCATTTTTGGTAAGCAGAACTGGCCATGCGGGATGAACCAGAAGTCGCGTTACGGTGCCCAACTGCGCGCTAACCTAGATTTCACAAAGGGTATTGGTCGTTTAAGATAGCAGGACGGTGGTCATGGAAGTCAAAATCCGCTAAGGAGTGTGTAACAACTCACCTGCCAAATCAACTATCCCCGAAAATGGATGGCGCTTAAGTGTGCGACCTATACCCAGCCGTTAGGGCAAGTGCCAGGCCCCAATGAGTAGGAGGGCGCGGTGGTCGTCCCAAAACCCAAGGCATGAGCCAGGGCAGAGCGACCGTCGGTGTAGATCTTGGTAGTAGTAGCAAATATTCAAATGAGAACTTTGAAGGCCATAGAGGGGAAAGGTTCCATATGAATAGCACTTGCACATGGGTTAGTCGATCCTAAGGGTCGGGGGAAGCCCGACAGATAGCGCATTCTGCGCATGCACCGAAAGAAAATCGGGTTAAAATTCCTGAACCGGGACGTGGTGGTTGACGGCAACGTTAGGGAGTCCGGAGATGTCGGCAGGAGCCTCAGGAAGAGTTATCTTTTCTGTTTAATTTCTAGGTCGCTCAGCCGGAGGTATGGTCCAGCGGCTAGAAGAGCACCACTTGTTGCTCGGTGTCCGGTGCGCCTCCGATAGCCCTTGAAAATCTGGTGGACCGAGTGTCATCCTTGCCCGGTCGTACTCATAACCGCATCAGGTCTTCAAGGTGAATAGCCTCTAGTCGATGGAAAAATGTAGGCAAGGGAAGTCGTCAAAATGGATCCGTAACTTCGGGAAAATGATTAGCTTTGAGGGCTGGGCACGGAGGTCCTAGTCTCGAACCCATCGGTTGTCAGCGGACTGCTTGAGCTATTCCCACGGCGAGAGCGGGTCACCGTGTGTCGAACAGGGGACAGACTGGGAAGGGCTCCCTCGGGGGCCTTCCCCGGGCGTCGAACAGCCAGCTCAGAACTGGTACGGACAAGGGGAATCTGACTCGTTAATTAAAACAAAGCATTGCAATGGTCCCTGCAGATGCTCACGCAATGTGATTTCTACGCAGTTCCGTGAATGTCAAAGTGAAGAAATTCAAGCAAGCGCGGGTAAACAGCAGGAGTAACTATGACTCTCTTAAGGTAGCCAAATGCCTCGTCATCTAAATAGTGACATGCATGAATGGATTAATGAGACTCCTACTATCCCTGTCTATTATCTAGCGAAACCACAGCCAAGGGAATGAGATTGGCAGAATCAGCGGGGAAAGAAGACCTTGGTGTGCTTGAGTCTAGTCCGGCTTTGTGAAATGGCTTGAGTGGGGGGGGATAAGTAGGATCCGAAAGGCGAAAGTGAAATACCACTACTTTTAACTTTATTTTACTTATTCCGTGAATGGGAGGCGGGGCACTGCCCCTCTTTTTGGACCCAAGGCTCGCTCTGCGGGCTGATCCGGGCGGAAGACATTGTCAAGTGGGAAGTTTGGCTGGGGTAGCACATCTATTAAAAGATAACACATGTGTCCTAAGATGAGCTCAACAAGAACAGAAGTCTCGTGTGGAACAGAAGGGTAAAAGCTCGTTTGATTCTGATTTCCAGTACGAATACGAACCGTGAAAACGTGGCTTAACGATCCTTTAGACCTTCGAAATTTGAAGCTAGAGGTGTCAGAAAAGTTACCACATGGATAACTGGCTTATGGCAGCCAAGCATTCATAGCGACGTTGCTTTTTGATCCTTCGATGTCAGCTCTTCCTATCATTGTGAAGCAGAATTCACCAAGTGTTGGATTGTTCACCCACCAATAGGGAACGTGAGTTGGGTTTAGACTGTCGTGAGACAGGTTAGTTTTACCTTGAAGCCGTCCCCCGGTAGGTTCCGACGTGCCTATGCGATGCGCGAATCACCTAGCACACAATGCCATGGTCCTCGTTGAATCGTAATGCGATGGACATGGTCTAGTGTCGTGGCGATCCAAGCATCGCGTGGGCAGGATGTCCCGTTCCGTGCATACGGGTGCATACAGGGGGACGGTAATTGTGAGGCCCGACCTTGAATTGCATGCATTACCTCAATTCGTGTGCCTTAACCTTGAACTGCGTGCCTTAACCTAGGTTAAAGAGTCATGTCTTGAATTATGTGCATTCATTTAGGGTTGGGTGCATTTACTTGGAATACGTGTATTTATCTCGTAGTGCGTGCCTTACCTCGTAGTGCGTGCCCTAAACCTAGAAAAGTGTGCCTGCACGCTAATCAAGAAAGCATCCTACACAAAGCACTAGATTATAAATAATCCTACAAACTCCACTAACTAATATTTTAATCCTGAGTCAACTCACAAAAGACAAAAACATTAAACACTAAACATTCTTTATTCTTTATTCTTTTTGCAAAATCCATGCACCTCAAATACCACAATCAACCTACAATAAAATAAGCCTAAAAAAAAAAATTCAGATTCTTGCACCATATGGCCAGCCATATCAAGGCCTTTTGACAAGCTTTGCAAATTCAAAAAAATGCTCCTAGACAACCTATGACACAACATAAGACACAATGAATAAAAAATAAAACCAAGCACCCTACCCAAGCATGCCTTTCTTGGCCTACACACCACACCCATTCCTCACAATTCAAAATGCTCAAAAGATGACACAATTTTCAGATTTGAAGAGCCCAAGGCCGACACACTCACTCAAAGCATTCTCAAAGCATCATTCTCTCAAAAAATTCTCTCAAGCTCTCACTTTCTCTCTCATTTTCGGCCATGGCTGCATCTTGAATCTCCATAGCTCAAGCTCACCTTCTAAGACTCACCTAGGCTCTCAAGGATCCCAAGAGACTCGACCATAGCAAGCAAAGCAAGAAAAATGCACACAAGCTCTCAAAACTCTCCATTTTCGGCCTAAGGTAAGTCTTGATAGTATTCTTCCATATCTTTTGGTTTCACACACATGCACACCTTCCTCACATGCTAACTAAGTTAGAAATTAAGGGAAAACAAGCTATCTGTAGGCCAAAGCAAGGAAGAAGCCCCCTTTGTGAATTTTGAAGAGCATTTGTGCATCTTTAACCATCAATATGCTAAGGTGAGGGTTAAACTCTTTTAAATGCTTTCAAAGCTTACATGCATGCTCTCATATGGCTATATTTACCTCTGTAGTTGATGTATATGTGTGTATATGAGCCTGTCTTCTCATGCATGGCTTGATTTTGGCTAGAAACTTAGAGATATGCAAACTAGTTTTTCTGGCAGATTACTAACTCTGTAGAACGAAGTGTTTTGTACCTAGTAAACGTTGATAAAAATGCCTAAAAATTGGCAAACTACTATATTTTGCAGTTCTGGACTTTTTTATCAGAAATAGGCTAAGGCTAAAGGTGACTCTAAGACCCTAAAAAATGGAAAACATCGTAATGTGTCTAAAACTGGACAGTTTTGCGTAGTTTCACGGTTTTGGCCATAACTCCTAAGTCCGAACTCCAAATGCAGCGAAGTTTGTTCCTAAATTTAAATAACTCATTAAGATTCAAATTGAAATTTGTTTCACTGAAATTGGAGAACAATTTGTTGGCTAATTGAATGTCGGAAAACAGACCATTGCAGCGAGGTTTTTGCTTAGTGATATGCTTTGAATCATGTTGTAACCTTGCTTGAGGTATTAAATGTTTAGAATTGTGGCACTTAGAAGTTGTATGGGCTGTTGTGGCTGGTTGAGGTTGCTTAATTTGGTTGATGCATGGTTTGGGATCATTAATTGATGAATGGTTTGCTTAATTGCATGTGTAAGCACGGAATTGAGGCCCTAGCGCTTATGACTATTTGCTAAGAGATGACCCTATGGTTAAATGTGTTTTAATTGTGTGGTTAATAGGCTGCCCGTAATTTTCCTTATAGCTCTAAATGTGATTCTGATGATTGCATGTTGATAAGTAAGCTATCCTTGCACCCGGTCTTGTGTAAACGTCGTTGCATGCTTGTATAATCTTAATACTTGACACATGAACCCGAAATGAGTTATATGACTTGATTTAAATATGCTACTTGGCTGCCCATTTAATGTTCATATAACTCTATGTGTTTTACAAAGTGAAATTTCATGTCAAGCATGCCTCGTTCGTTTACTTGGCAATATGTGATCTTGAAATTGCTCGGAGGCAACCTACTTTGTTGTCCTCCTAACGTGAATTGTTAAATGGTATAAATGTACATTGTATACAAGGTTGCAACCTTTCATTGTGGCATGGTAGCGTTTCACGAACGCCAGGCGGCATAGGGCTTGCCGGTGCTCCCGTGACTACCATGGTCCAATTCCCTCTCTTGCTTTGGAATTCTACCCTCGGAGATTTGGGTCGTAGGATTTGGGGGTATATCCGGAGTACACCCAATTGGGAGCGATAAGTGGATGATTGAAGCCGGCCGCAACAATTGTTATAGAAAATGATATTGAGAGCAAATGCTCACCGATTGAACTTGAGAGCAAAAGCTCACCGTATCCTTGAAATGATTGGTAATTGTATCTGTTGTTCAATTTGATTCTTATACCTTGCGTGCTTTATTATTTGTAATACGTGACATATTTTCAAAAAAGGATTTTCATGAGATTAACCGGAAGAGAGTTTCAAAACATTATCTCTCATTCCCTCTGGCTGAGTTCATAAAGACTCACCCTCTTTTATCATCACAGGTGAAGAAGATTAGGAACAGGTACCCGAGGAGAACGTGCCTGTTGATGACTCTTTGGAGTGATTGCTTGTCTTACGTGCCTTGCTTGACTGTGGCTATTTTGTGAACATTATGTTTGTTTTGAAGACTATTTCTTATGTTGTTTGTTGTTATTGTTGTAAATGACCCCTGTTGTAATTTGGGGTCTAATTTAGGTTTGTATTGTTTACAACTAGACGAACACTATATCTTGTGGGTTGCTTTCATTATTTTGATTTGGTAATTATCATAGGCAACTCAATCACTAGGTGCAGAATCAAATGATGTAACTCTATCTAATCTCACGTAGGTGCTCAATAGTAAGCTAAAGATTAACAGGTACTTGAGCCATAGGAATTGACAAGTAAATGGGATATAGTCACCGTGCTAGGCTTATAAATCAAACAAGACTTTCGAGATAAATTAGAAGGCATCGGTCGATGACCAAATAGGAGTCCTTAATGGAATTGGACTAATGATTGGTATAATTGAGGCGTTTAGAAATTAGGTTAACCAAAACGTCCTAAATACAACTGTTATGCTGTCGGTTTTTCGGGAAATCCTTCGGAGTTTTAGGCTAACGTTAAGTGTTAAACCTTAACAAATGATTAAGTATGTGAAACGGTGTAAATGATTAGATCACACCCTAGTCTAACCTCTATAGGTCGCGTTGAGGCGTGACACCTTATATTAATAGTATCAGAGCTTATATTGCTTAAGCAGGGTTTAACTCTCGGACCATGGGTAGAAGCCCTAAGGTAGTTATGATGACTTGTTTATGTGTGTTAATATGTGCCAATGTTAAATGTGCCTTCTTTGTTTCTACGTGCTTATGTGATTAACGTGTCTTAACTGTTTTGAGAATTATATGTCTATGTGAAATTGTATGTTGCATTCTCTATACATTAATTTCTTGTCTTGTTGTATCCCAATAAATTGTGCCTAATAATCTATGCCTATAGATGGCTGGCCCTAGTACCCACAATACCAATAGGGCCAATGAGCCTCAAGAAGCCAGAGATGCTCACCAAACTAATCCCGGCATGGCTATGTTTAACATGATGGTGAGTGCTATGGATCGCGTGTCGCGAGTAATGGAACGTCAAGAAGCCCATGAAGCAGCCTATAACAACAACAATTACGGAGCTAGTGGTAACGACAATAGGAATGGTGGTAACAATGGGAGAAACAGCAGGATACGGGAGTTCCTTGATTTTCACCCATCCAAATTCTTCGGGGAAGCTAATGATGAAAAGGCAGAGGCTTGGCTATCTGAGATTGAAAGGATTTATAGGCCACTTGACTATACTGACAAAGAGAAGATTGAGTTTGTTGTGTACCTGTTACACGGGGATGCTGAGCAGTGTTGGCACACTGTGGAGGCACTTTGGGAAACTGATCATGCACCTCGCTTGTGGAGTAACTTCGTCAAGGATTTCTAGGAGAAATACATACCTGCAGCTTCGAGGCAGAGGCGGATTGAAGAGTTTATGACCTTGACTCAGGGCAACATGACAGTGGCTTAGTATGAGGCCTGTTTCGACAGACTGTCCTGCTATGCATAATACATGGTCAGTACCCCTAAGGCGAATATGTGGAAATTTATGAATGGGTTGAGGCCAGAAATTCAGGATCACTTGGCTTCACATGACTTTACTACATATTCTGCTCTCTTTGCTGCTGCTTCCCGAGTTGAGAAGATGAAACTTGATAGAGCCGGTTTGAGTCAGCCAAATAAGAAACCTTACCAACCTCAAGGACAATAGAGGAACTTCCAGACTCAGAGTCACAGTCACGGCCACAGCCAGAACAGACCAGTCAATAACCGTGGTCCGTCTAAACCACCATCAGCCTCTTCCACCTGTGGATCCACAGGTAGTTCACCTGCTACTCAGGTTGTCATATGTTCTTACTGTAACAGGAAGGGTCACACTGAGACCCAATGCTAGAGGAAATCGGGATGATGCGTGGGGTATGGCAGCGATCAACACCATGTTAAGGATTGCCCTAAATGTCAAGGGGGACAAAATCAGAATAAACCAGTTGGTAGAGGCAAGGCTCCAGTTCTTGAGTTCTGGCCCGAGCTTATGCTATTGAATGCGAGGAGCTTCCTGAGGAGACTATTGTTGTTGAAGGTACATTCTTGATACTGAATCAACCTGTTAGGGTACTAATTGATCCAGGTACTACTCATTCATTTATTACTCCCTTATGTGTTCAACGTGTGAAATTAAGAGTTGAATGTTTGCCTTACGAAGTAGAAGTCGGTACTCCGATGGGTTCTAAACTCGTTACTAGCTCAGCTTGTAAAGCATGTAAAGTCCAAATTAAGGATAGGGAATTCTCAGCCAATCTTATAGTATTACCTTTTCGAGACTATGAAGTCATCTTAGGGATGGACTAGTTGACAAAGCATCATGCCCAACTAGATTGCCGGGCGAAGATTGTAACATTTCAGATACCTGGTCAACCAACATTGGAGGTAATGGGTTGAAGATACTTCACTGGGAGTTCCATCATTTCATCCACGAAAGCAATAAAGTCCTTGAGAAAAGGGTGTAGCAGATACTTAACTTACCTCATCAATAAGCCATCGGACAAAGCTAAGTTGGAGGAGATGCCGGTGGTTAAAGAATATGCCGATGCGTTTCCAGAAGAATTGCTAGGTTTGCCTCTGGATTGGGAGATCGAGTTTGTAATAGAATTACTACTTGCCACCCAGCCGATATCTAAAGCTCCCTATCGTATGGCACCAGCCGAGCTACAAGAATTGAAGGACCAATTGCAAGGATTGTTGAAGAAAGGGTTTGTTCAACCGAGTTCTTCTTTGTGGGGGGCACCAGTCCTATTTGTAAAGAAGAAAGACGGAACGTTGAGGCTATGCTTCGATTACCGAGGATTGAACCAAGTGACCATCAAGAATAAATACTCACTTCCATTGATCGATGAGTTGTTTGACCAACTTCAAGGAGCTAAAGTGTATTCGAAACTCGACTTGGGACAAGGGTATTATCAGCTGCCGATCAAGAAGGAGGATGTTCCTAAATTGGCTTTCAGGACAAGATATGGGCACTATGAGTTTGTGGTTATGCCATTTGGGCTGACTAATGCCCCTGCAGCTTTTATGGACTTAATGCATAGGGTGTTTCAACCCTCCTTGGACCAATTTGTGGTGATCTTTATTGATGATATTTTGGTATACTCAAAATCCGAGGCTGAGCATGAACAACACCTGCGATTGATATTGTAGAAACTTCAGGAGCATCAATTGTATGCAAAGTTTAGCAAATGTGAATTTTGGTTGTAGCAGATTACATTCTTGGGACACATCATATCCCAGGAAGGAATAGCGGTAGACCCAGCAAAGATAGAAGCGGTGATGTCTTGGAGGAAGCCGGAAAATGTCACAGAGGTTCAGAGTTTTCTTGGTTTAGCCGGCTATTATCAGAGGTTCGTGAAGGATTTTTCAAAGATTGCAGGACCGCTTACAAAGCTCACTCAGAAGAAAACAAAGTTCGTGTGGGATGACAAGTGTGAGAACAACTTTCAAGAGTTGAAGACAAGATTGACGACCGCACATGTTCTTGCATTACCGGAAGGAAGTCAAGGCTTCGTAATCTATAGCGATGCTTCTAAGGAAGGACTAGGTTGTGTTTTGATGCAGAATGGTAGAGTGATTGCATATGCCTCTAGGAAGCCAAAACCATATGAATTGAATTACCCAACGCATGATTTGGAGCTAGCGGCTATTGTGTTTGCACTAAAGAAATGGAGGCACTATCTATGGGGTAACAAGTTTGAGGTTTTTACGGATCACAAGAGTTTCAAGTACTTGTTCTCACAGAAAGAATTGAATATGAGGCAAAGACGGTGGATGGAACTCTTGGATGATTATAATTGTACAATCAATTATGTACCCGGTAAAGCGAATGTGGTAGCTGATGCCTTAAGCCGATAGGTGAGCATGGCAAAATTGGAGGTTAAGGTATGGGAGATGTTTGAGGAAGCATTTTTGTGGAAACCACAATTGACTCAAAAAGGATTACTATTTGCCACTACACAAGTTCAGTCGACCTTGTTGTCTGAGTTACGAGAGGCTCAACAGAAGGATCAACAGTTTTAGAAGATTAAGGAAAGCAACGCAGATTTCAAGTTTCATGATGATGGTATTTGGAGGTTCAGGAGTCGAATTTGTCTCCCTAATGACCTAGGGTTGAGAAAGAAGATTCTTGAAGAAGCCCATAACTCAAGATACACCATTCACCCCGGTGGAACAAAGATGTACCGGGACTTGAAGCAATACTACTGGTGGAATAACATGAAGAGAGAGATTACAGAGTTTGTGGCATGGTGTTTAACTTGTCAGAGGGTCAAAGCGAAACATCAACGACCGATAGGTTTACTTCAGCCGTTGGAAATTCCACGATGGTAATGGGAACATATAACTATGGCCTTTGTCATGGACCTGCCCAGGTCACAAAAGGGTCATGATGTTGTTTGGGTCATAGTGGATAGATTGACTAAGTCCGCACACTTCTTACTGATAAACAAGGAGGATAGTCCTGAGAAACTGGGAGATATGTATGTGGCGGATATTGTAAGGTTACATGGGATGCCTATAAGTATTGTATCGGATAGGGATCCTCGTTTTACCTCCCGATTTTGGAAGAGATTACAAGAAGCTTTGGGGACGAAGTTGAGTTTCATTACAGCTTATCACCCTCAGACTAATGGACAATCTGAGAGAACTATTCAAATTTTGGAGGATATACTGAGGGTGTGTGTTCTAGACTTCAGAAAAGGTTGGGAGAAGTACCTGCCTCAGTAGAGTTCGCTTATAATAACAGTTATCAGGCCACTATCGAGATGGCCCCATTTAAGGCATTGTATGGATGTAAGTGTCGATCCCCAATATACTGGGATGAAGTAGGTGAGACGAAGACTTTTGACCCGACCTTTCTACCAAAACTTATGAAGACCGTTGAAAATGTCCACCTCATCTGGAAACGGATGCTTATCGCCCAAGCAAGCAGAAAAGTTATGCAGACCGACAGAGACGGAATTTAGAATTTGAGGTCGGCGACAAGGTGTTCTTGAAGTTATCACCTCGGAGGGGATTGATTAAACATGGTAAGGGTGAAAAGTTGAGCCCGAGGTTTGTAGGACCATTTAAGATAGTTGGGAAGGTTGGCAAATTGGCATATCACCTGGAACTTCCCCAAAACCTCTCCAATATTCATGATGTCTTCCATGTCTCAATGCTACGGAAGTATCACCCTGATCCATCGCACATCTTAGAACCAGAGCCGTTGCAGCTTAGGGAGAACTTGTCTTATGAAGAAAAGCCTATTCGGATCCTAGACGAACAAGATCGGGAGTTGCGCAACAAGTCAATACCGAAGGTGAAAGTGTTATGGGATTACCATGGAGTTGAAGAAGCAACGTGGGAAAGGCGAGACCAGATGGAGGAACAGTATCCGACGTTATTCCAAAGGTAATACTGAATTTCGGGATGAAATTCTTTTTAGGAGGGGAGGATGTGAGGCCTGACCTCAAATTGCGTGCGTTACCTCATTTCGTGTGCCCTAACCTTGAACTGTGTGCCTTAACCTAGGTTTAAGAGTCGTGTCTTAAATTACATGCATTCATTTAGGGTTGCGTTCATTTACTTGGAATACATGCATTTGTCTCATAGTTTGTGCCTTACCTCGTAGTGCATGCCCTAGACCTAGGAAAGCGTGCATGTACGCTAATCAAGAAAGCATCCTACACAAAGCACTAGAATATAAATAATCCTACAAACTCCACTAACTAATATTTTAATCCTAAGTCAACTCACAAAAGACAAAAACACTAAACACTAAACATTCTCTATTCCTTATTCTTTTTGTAAAATCTATGCACCTCAAATACCACAATCAACCTCCAATAAAATAAGCCTAAACAAAACAAAAAAAAATCAGATTCTTGCTCCATATGGCCGGCCATATCAAGGCCTTTTGACAAGCTTTGCAAATTCAAAAAATGCTCCTAGACAACCTATGACACAACACAAGACACAATGCATAAAAAATAAAACCAAGCACCCTACCCAAGCATGCCTTTCTCGGCCTAAACACCACACCCATTCCTCACAATTCAAAATGCTCAAAAGATGACACAATTTTCAGATTTGAAGAGCCCAAGGCCGACACACAAACTCAAAGCATTCCCAAAGCATCATTCTCTCAAAAAATTCTCTCAAGCTCTCTCTTTCTCTCTCATTTTCGGCCATGGCTGCATCTTGAGTCTCCATAGCTCAAGCTCACCTTATAAGACTCACCTAGGCTCTCAAGGATCCGAAGAGACTCGACCATAGCAAGCAAAGCAAGAAAAATGCACACAAGCTATCAAAACTCTCCATTTTCGGCCTAAGGTAAGTTTTGATAGTTTTTCCATTTTTTTTGGTTTCACACACATGCACACCTTCCTCACATGCTAACTAAGCTAGAAATTAAGGGAAAACAAGCTATCTCTCAGCCAAAGCAAGGAAGAAGCCCCATTTGTGCATTTTGAAGAGCATTTGTGCATCTTTAACCATCAATAAGCTAAGGTGAGGGTTAAACTCTTTTAAATGCTTTCAAAGCTTACATGCATGCTCTCATATGGCTATGTTTACCTTTGTAGTTGATGTCTATGTGTGTATATGAGCCTATCTTCTAATGCATGGCTTGATTTTGGCTAGAAACTTAGAGATATGCAAACTCGTTTTTCTGGCAGATTACTGACTCTGTAGAATGAAGTGTTTTTTATCTAGTAAAAGTTGATACAAATGCACAAAAATTGGTAGGATGCTATATTTTGCAGTTATGGACATTTTTGTCAGAAATAGGCTAAGGGTAAATCTGACTCTAAGACCCTCAAAAATGGAAAAAATCGTAATGTGTCTAAAACTGGACAGTTTTGCGTTGTCTCACGGTTTTGGCCATAACTCCTAAGTCCGAACTCCAAATGCCGTGATGTTTGTTCCTAAATTTAAATCACTCATTAAGCTTAAAATTGAAATTTGGTTCACTGAAATTGGATACTAATTGCTTGGCTAATT
>CM075779.1:18459847-18552347 GCA_037974665.1 Ehretia macrophylla
ATCCTAAGTCAATGCACTAGAAGACAAAATTTTACTAAGCACTAAACATTCTTCATTCTTTATTCCTTATTCTTTTGCAAATTCCAAGCACCTAAAATACCACATCAACCTACAATAAAATAAGGCTTAACACATGACAAAAATTCAGATTGTATAGCTCATTTGGCCGACCACATCTTGCAATTTGACAAGCATTGCATAATTTTAAACTAAGCCTAGACAAGCTATGACACCAACACATAAAACAATGCATAAAAAAAACTCCTAAAAACCCTACCCAAGCATGCCATTCTCGGCCTACACACCATGACCATCCCTCACAATTCAAATTGCTCCAAAAGATGACACAATTTCAGATATTTGCAAGCATAGGGCCGACCACATACACAAACATTTCATCTCTTTCTCTCAAGCTCTCATTCTCTCATTTTCTCTCTCTCTTGGACAAGGCTGCATCCTTAAGGTCCATAGCTCAAGCTCATCTTCTAAGGCTCTCCTAGGTACTCAAGAACTCTAAGAAACTCGACCATAGCAGCCCAAGCAAGCAAGAAGCAAGAAAAATGCAAGCAAGCTCATAAAACTCACCATTCTCGGCCTTAGGTATGTTTTGCTAGTTTTCTTCCATTTCTTTTGGTTTCACCCACATGCACACCTTCCTCACATGCTAACTCAGTTAGGAATTAAAGGAAAACAAGCAATCTCTTGGCCAAAGCAAGGAAGAAGCTCCATTTGTTCATCTTCAAGAACATTTGTGCATCTTCATCTATTAACTTGCTAAGGTGAGGCTTAAACTATTTTAAAAGCCTTCAAAAATTGCATGCATGCCTTCATATGACTATATTTACCTCTGTAGTTGTTGTATATGTGTGTATATGAGCTTATATGACCATGCATGGCTAGATTTTTGGCTAGAACTTGAAGATAGGTAAAAATCGTGTAGCTGGCAGATTTTTGACTAGGTAGAGCGAAGTGCATTTGGCCTAGTAAATGATGTTAAAAATGCGTACAAATTGGTAGACCACTAGTTTTGTCAATTCTGAACATTTTTTTTTTTTTTTATAGAAATAGGCCAAGGCCAATTTTGACTCTAAGGCATCCAAAATGGAAAAACATCGAAAGGTATCTAAATCTGGAAAATGTGAAATTTTGAAGTAGAATCTGGCAGCCTTCTGACCTTGTAGAACGAAACTGTTTTAGCCTAGCAAATGATGTCCACAATGCATGAAAATTTGTAGGGTGCTATATTTTGTAGTTCTGGACATTTTTGTTAGAAATAGACCAAAGCCAATTATGATTCTAAGACCCTCAAAATTGGCAAAATCTTAATGTGTCTAAAACTGGACAGTTTTGCGTAGTCTCACGGTTTTGGCCATAACTCCTAAGTCCGAACTCCAAATGATGCGAGATTTGTTCCTAGATTTAAATCACTCATTAATCTTTAATTTGAAATTTTTTTCACTGAAATTGGAGAATGTTTGCTTGTCTAATCGAATGTGGGAAAACAAACCATTGCAGTGAGGTTTTTGTTTAGTGATATGCTTTGAAAAATGTTGTAACTTCTCTTGTGGTATTGAATGCTTGGAATTGTGGAACTTAGATGTTGTATGGATTGTTGTGGCTGGTTGAGGTTGCTAAATTTGATTGATGTATGACTTGGGACCATTAATTGATGAATGGTTTGCTTAACCGCATGTTAAGCACGGAATCGAGGCCCAATTGCTTATGACTATTTGCTAAGAGATGATCTTATGGTTAAACGTGTCAAATCGTGTGGTTAATAGGCTGCCCGTAGTTGTCCTTATAGCTCTAAATGTGATTCCCGGTGATTACATGTAGATAAATAGACTTTTCCTGTACCCGGTCTCTTGTAAACGTCGTTGCATGCTTGTATAATCTTATGACTTGATACGTGAACCCCGAAATGAGTTATATGACTTGATTTATATGTGTTACTCGGCTGCCCGTTTAATGTTCATATGACTCTACATGTTTTAAAAAGTGAAAATTCATGTTAAGCATGCCCCATTCGTTTACTTGGCAATATGTGATCTTGAAATTGCTCGGAGGCAACATACTTTGTTGTCCTCCTAATGTGAATTGTTAAATGGTATAAATGTTCATTGTATACAATGTTGTAACCTTACATTGTGGCATAGTAGCGTTTCACGAACGCCGGGTGGCATAGGGCTTGCCGGTGCTCCCGTGACTACCATGGTCTAATTTCCTCTCTCGCTTGGCATTCCACCCTCGGAGAGTTGGGTCGTAGGATTTTGGAGTACATCCGGAGTACACCCAATTGGGAGCGATAAGTGGATAATTGAAGTCAGCCACAACAATTGCTATCGAAAATGAATTGAGAGTAAAAGCTCACCGTATCCTTTTCACTATATGTTTAAGTACTCTCGCTTGGTTCCTAGAGGACCTCGGGGAAGAAAGATGATTAAATATGTTCTTTTACATTTATGTTAAGTTATAAACTTACTTATGTTATATGTCATGCTTTCAAAAAGGGGTTTTCATAAGTTTAACTTAAAAAGAGTTTCAAAACGTATTTCTCGTTCCCCCTCGCTGAGTTCATAAGGACTCACCCTCTTTTATCATCACAGGTGAAGAAGATCAGGAACAGGTACCCGAGGAGAACGTGTCTGTTGATGACTCTTTGGAATGATTGCTATTCTTACGTGCCTTGCTTGACTGTGGCTATTTTGCGAACGTTATGTTTATTTTGAAGACTATTTCTTATGTTGCTTGTTGTCGATTGTAAATGACCCTCGTTGTAATTTGGGGTCTAATTTTGGCTTGTACTGACTATGACTAGACGACACGTTATCTTGTGGGATGCTATTACTATTTTGATTTAGTAACTGCCATAGGTAACTCAATTACTAGGTGAAGAAATCAAATGTTGTAACTCTATCTAATTTCACCTAGGTGCTTAATAGTATGCTAAAGATCAATAGATACTTGTGTAACAGGAATTAACAAATAAACGGGACATAGTTATCATGCTAGGTTTGTTAATCAAACGAGACTTTCAAGATAACTAGTAGGCATATCGATTGGTGATAGATAGTAATCTTAGTTGGAATCGAATCTGAGATTGAAAGTTTTGAGGCGTTTAGAAAATTAGGTCAAACTAAAGAACCTAATTACAGTCGTTATGCTGTCAGTTTTCCAGAAAAAATTTGGAGCTCTAGTTTAATGGATAAGCTTAACCTTCGTCAACCGGTTATAGTCATAAAAGAACGTGAATGATTAGATCACACCCTAGTCTAACCTCCATAGGTCGGGTTGGGGCGTGACAAAATGCGCCAAGCAAAATGAAAAATGGGGGCCAGCCTATCCCTGCCCTATCTGCGGTGTCATGCCCCAACCTGACCTATGGAGGCTAGACTAGGGTATGACCTAATTCATTTATGCTATTTCACCTACTTAATCATTTGTTATGTTTTAAAGTTTAACGTTGGCCTAGAACTCCAAAAGTTTTTTCGAAAATCCCGCAGCATAACGGCTGTTTTTAAGACCTTTGGTTTGACTTAATTTTCTAAACACCTCAATTATTCCAATTATTAAACCAATTCCTGTGAGGCCCGACCCTGAATAACGTGTATTACCTCGATTTGCGTGCCATAGACCAAAAATGATATGACTAACCTTGGATTACGTGCCTTGTCTTAGTTTTCATGCATACTTCGTCATACGTGCCTTAACCTAGGTTTAAGAGGCGTACCTTAATTTACGTGCATTGCATTGAATTACATGTCGTGCATTGGTCAACGTGCTTTGACCTAGGGTTGCGTTCGTTAGCATTAGAATCTGTGCATTAGACTTGAAGTACGTGCCTTAGTCTAGAAGTTCGTGTCTTACCTTGTAGTTCGTGTTTACCTCGTGTTTCGTGCCCCGTATTATTCTCGGTGCGTGCCTCGTAGTGCGTACCCTAGACCTAGGAATCCGTGCCCCATCATTTGCCTAGCTAAACTTACCTCGAACAGACTGGTCAGAGAGCTGTCAACAATTTTGACTTCACCTAGCATCATTTTCAAGCCAATATCTTGCCATGCATGGTTGTTTAAGCTTATGAACGACCATATAGCTCAAGTACAGAAGCAAATACACACATTTATAAGCATGCATGTGAATTTTTGAAGAGTTTTCAAAAGGTTTTAACCCTCACCTTTGCAATTCAACAAGAAGATGCACAAATGCTTGTGAAAATGGCTCGGTGTGTCCTAAGTGCTTGGTTCTTGCTTTGAGCGTGCCTTTCCTTGCCTCTACCTTAATCCTTGGCTTTGCTAATGACTATGGAAGACATGTATGAGCTTATATCCAAGAGAAATAGAAAGGAACATAAAAGGAAACAAGGAAACCTTACCTAAGCCGTGGATAGCCCTAGATGAGTTTGTGCCGTGTAGTAGCTTGCTTGCTCGGGTCTTGGAGGCCTCCTACCTTGGCTAAATGGTTTGGTCAGCCTCTTAAGTGCAAGAGGCAGTGAGAAATCGTGGAGAGAGAGAGAGATTTTGAGAGCTAAGGCTAAGAGAGAGAAGACAACAAAAGAGAATGAAACTAGTGATTTATTGTTGTCTAGTTTTGATTGTATGGCCTTGGCAGAATTGGCCTTGTTTGCAACGGTTCTTGGGACTTCAAATCTGAAAAATATGCTTCTTGGGAGTGTGTGAGGTGTAGGGGAATAATCATAGGGTAGTTTACGGCTTAGGAAAAAGGGGCATTGGGGTTAGCGTGTGTGTAAGAGCTTGTCTAGGGGTTTGACTAGGTTTAATCGTGTGGTGTTTGTTGTTGTGACTTGAAATTAGAGATTTGAATAAGAAGATGGATTGTGGATCATAAGCTGATGAAATTTACTTGTAAGAGTTGAACTAGTGCAACATGATTAGTTTACCTATGCAATTTCGATGGCAGTTGTTGGTGGTACCTTAATTTATGTGCATTGCATTGAATTACGTGTCGTGCATTGGTCTACGTGCGTTGACCTAGGGTTGCGTGCGTTACCATTAGAATCTGTGCATTAGACTTGACGTACGTGCCTTAGTCTAGAAGTTCGTGTCTTACCTCGTAGTTCGTGTTTACCTCATGTTTCGTTCCCCGTATTATTCTCGGTGCGTACCTCGTAGTGCGTACCCTAGACCTAGGAATCCGTGCCACCACGTTAATCAAGAAGGCCCGACCCTGATTTGCGTGCGAAACCTAGCTTCGTTTGCCCTAACCTAGATTTGCGTGCCATGACCTAGGTTTGAAAATTGTATTTAGTTTTGTGTGCCTTGCATTGAATTTCGTGCATTCATATAGGGTTACGTGCGTTTACTTGAAAAATGTGCGTTCATCTCGTAGTTCGTGTCCTACCTCGAAGTGCGTGCCCTAAACCTAGAAAAGCGTGCCTACACGCTAATCAAGATAGCATCTTTTACGAAACACTAGACTATTAAACAATCCTACAAAATCCACTAACAATATAATAATCTAAATTTCATTCACTAGAAGACAAAAATGCACCAAAAACAAAACATTCCTTATTCTTTATCCATTATTCTTTTTGCACCTTTAAGATACAATTAGAATAATGCTTAAGATGACAAAAATTCAGCCAATTCATTAGCTTTGGCCGACCACTAAGAGCATTGGTCTAACAATTGCATATTTTATTCATAGTCTTAGTCAAACACTTAGCATGATGCATTAAAAAATTGCTCAAATTGCTCCCAATTTCTTCACCATTCTTGGCCATAGCATTTTGCCCATGCTTAACATTTCAAATTAAAGCATTTTGAAGACACAAAGCTGAAAATGGACTGCCAATGCCGACATGCTCCTCAAAAATTGCCAAGACCTTCATTTGGTTGTTATTTCTGTCATTTCCTCTCAACATCTCTCTCTCACTCTCATTTCCTCTCTCCATTTCGGTCCTTGGCTGAACTCTCACCATCCTTGCTCATCGTCATCACACCTTGGTCGAACAAGGCAAGCAAATCATGAAGAAAACCAAGCAAACAAGCTAGAGTTCGAAAAACACTCATGCATGTGCATTGAAGCTTCATTTCGGCCTTAGGTAAGCTTCTTGACACTCATTTCTTTTCTTCATGTTTTAACTACATGCATGCACTAAGAGGTTGATCACTAGGCTAGGAAAAATAGAGAAAACCAAGTTGAAATCTCAGCCAAGCAAGGAGAAGAACAGATTTGAGCTTCAACCAGGTTTTTTAGCATAGTTTGGTTGATTGCAAAGGTGAGGGTTAAAAGCTTTTGAAAACTCTTTGAAATTTCACATGCATGTTCACAAATGTGTATATTTGCTTCTGTACTTGAGTTATGTGGTCGTTCATGAGCTTAAACAACCATGCATGGCAAGAACTTGGCTTGAAAATGATGCTAGGTAAAGTCGAATTTATGAGACAGCTTTCTGACCAGTCTGTTCGAGGTAATTTTGGCTAAGCAAATGATGTTAAAATTGTGTAAAAATCACTAAGTGACTAGTTTGGACAGTTTTGAACAATTTTCACAGAAATAGGAAAAGTCAAATTTTGGCTCTAAGGTCCTCAAAATGGCAAAATCACGAAAGGTAGCTAAATATGGAAAAATTTGAGGAAATGAAACAGTTTGGCAGATGCACTGACTATGTAGAACGAGAGGTTTTTGACCTAGAAAATGACATCCAAATTGCGTGAAATTTTGTGCGCTGCTAGATTTTTCAGTTGTGGACATTTTTTCCAGAAATAGGCTTAGGCTAAAAATGAACCTAAGGACCTCAAAAACATGAAATATCGAAAGATAGGAAAATCTGGACAGTTTTGTGCAGTTCCACTAATTTGGAGATTTTTTGGTTATCCGAACTCCAATTGATGCAAGATTTGTTTCTGATTTTAGTTAACTTCTTAAGCTTTAATTTGAAATCTTATTCACTGAATTTGGAGATTGTTTGGTTATCCGATTGATTGTGAGAAAACAGCCTATTGCAGTGAGTGTTCCACTTAGCTATGTGCTTGGAAAACTATTGTAACCTTTTTTTGTGGCACTAATTGCTTGGAATTGTGGTGTTGGAATATTATGTGGACTGTTTTGAGCACTTGAGGATGTATGAATTGAATGATGCATAACTTGGGAATGATGTTAAGTTGACTTAGGGTTTTGATCGCACGATTATGCATGAAATGGAAACCCTAATGACTTAATATTCTTGCTAAGTGTTAACCATTGGATATTGTGAGGAAACTGTACGTTGCGTGGGCTGCCTGTAAATGTTTTATAATTTCAAAAGTGATATTGACCATTGCATGTTGACAAATAAGCTTTTCTTGCATTTGAACCCATGTTGATATCATTGCAAGTTGAGTAATCTTATCACTTGATTGCATGGACCTTTTAATGAGTTATATGGCCTGTTTTACATGTGTTACATGGCTTCCCGTTTAATTTCCATATAACTCTATATGCCTTTCAAGTGAAATTTCATGTCTTATCGTGTCCTGCTTGTTTATCTGTCAATGTGCAATCTTATGACTGTCCGGAGGCAACCTACTTTGTTGTCCTCCTTCTGTGATATATATTACCGGTCATAAATGTGCATTGCATACAAGGTTGCAACCTTTTCTGTCGGCATGGTAGCGATCACGTACGTCGGGCGGCATCGGGCTTGCCGGTGTTACCGTGACCACCATGGTCCCATTCCCTCTCTCGCTTGGGGGCTAGACTTCCTCGGAGAGTTGGGTCGTAGGATTTTGGGGTACATCCGAAGTACACCCACCTGGTGTGTTTGGGGGATGATTTGAAGTCGGCCACAACAACTGATCCTGGATCTGATCTGAGAGCAAAAGCTCACCGTATCCTTTTATTATGTGTATAAGTACTCCCGCTTGGATCCTAGAGAACCTCGGGGAGGAAAGACCGGTATTCCTGTTTCTGTACTTGTATTTCTGTGGTATTCATGTTTGAAAAAGGGATTTTCATAAGTTTAACCAGAAAATGAGTTTCAAAACTTATTTCTCATTCCCCCTCGTTGAGTTCATAAGGACTCACCCTCTTTTATAATTTCAGGTGAAGAAGAACAGGTACTGGAACCCGAGCTCAATATACCTAATGATGAACCCCTGGAGTGATTGCCTGTTATTGTTGTTTTGCATGAACGTGACTACTTGTATATTTTGTGCTGCTTGAAGACCATTTATCTTATGTTGCATGTTGTTGCTAATGTAAAAGACCCCGTTGTAATTTGGGGTCTAATTTTGGTTTGTACTTATATTAAGTAGACTGATACTAGACATACTATGATCGTTTTTGCTTTTATTATCACTAGTATCTATCATAGGTTATGATGCTTAGTTAAGGAATAGGTAAATGAACTTATCCAATCTCAACAGGTACTCGCTAATAAGCTATGATCAACAGGTATATTTTGAAACGAGGATAAATGGACAAACGAGACATAGTATCATGCTAGGTTATAAATCAAACGGGACGTCGAAATAACCAATAGGCAATTCAATTGATGATTAAATAGTAAATTCTAGTCGGGAATGAACTTGAATTGAAAGTTTTTAGGCTGTTAGAAAATTTAGGTCAAAACAAAGAGCCCAATTACAGCCGTTATGCTGCCGGTTTTCCAGAAAATTTTGGAGTCTAGAATAAAACGTTAAGTGTTAAACCTCCTAGAATGATTAAGAATGTGAATGGACTTAAATGTTTAGATCACACCCTAGTCTAACCTTTATAGGCCGGGTTGGGGCGCGACACCTTAGAAGAATGATACCATTCTAATATAAGGTGTCACGCCCCAACCCGACCTATAAAGGTTAGACTAGGGTATGATCTAAACATTCAAGTCCTTTCACATTCTTAATCATTCTAGGAGGTTTACACTTAACATTTTATTCTAGATTCCAAAAATTTTCGGAAATCCGGCAGCATAACGGCTGTAATTGGGCTCTTTGTTTTGACCTAAATTTTCTAACAGCCTCAAACTTTCAATTCAAGTTCATTCCCGACTAGAGTTTACTATTTTATCATCAATTGAATTGCTTATTGGTTATTTCGACGTCCCGTTTGATTTATAACCTAGCATGATACTATGTCTCGTTTGTCCATTTATCCTCGTTTCAAAATGTACCTGTTGATCTTAGCTTATTAGCGAGTACCTGTTGAGATTGGATAAGTTCGTTTGCCTATTCCTTAGCTAAGCATCATAACCTATGATAGATACTAGTGATAATAAAAGCAAAACGATCATAGTATGTCTAGTATCAGTCTACTTAATATAAGTACAAACCAAAATTAGACCCCAAATTACAACGGGGTCATTTACATCAATAAACAACGAGCAACATAAAAGAAATAGTCTTCAAGCAGCACAAAATACACAAGTAGTCACGTTCAAGCAAAACAACAATAACAGGCAATCACTCCAGTGGTTCATCATTAGGTACATTGAGCTCGGGTTCCTGTACCTGTTCTTCTTCACCTGAGATGATAAAAGAGGGTCAATCCTTATGAACTCAGCGAGGGGGAACGAGAAATAAGTTTTGAAACTCATTTTCCGGTTAAACTTATGAAAACCCTTTCTCAAACATGAATACAACATAAATACAAGTACATAAATACAAGTACAGAAATACAAGTACAGAACAGGAATACAGGTCTTTCCTCCCCGAGGTTCTCTAGGATCCAAGCGGGAGTAGTTATACACATAATAAAAAGGATACGGCGAGCTTTTTCTCTTAGATCAGGTCAAGTAACAGGAGTTGCGGGAGTACTTATACACATAATAAAAAGAATACGGCGAGCTTTTGCTCTTAGATCAGGTCAAGTAACAGGAGTTGCGGCCGACTTTAATTCATCCCCAAAACACGCCAGGTGGGTGTACTCGGGATGTACCCCGAAATCCTACGACCCAACTCTCCGAGGAAGTCTAGCCCCCAAGCGAGAGAGGGAATTGGACCATGGTAGTCACGGTAACACCGGCAAGCCCGATGCCGCCCGGCGTGCGTGAAACACTACCATGCTACACTGAAAGGTTGCAACCTCGTATGCAATGCACATTTATAACATTTAACATATCACATTAGGTGGACAACAAAGTAGGTCACCTCCGAGCAGTTATAAGATCGCACGTTGTCAAGTAATCAAACAAGGCACGATAAGACAAATAATTTCACTTGAAAAGCATATAGAGCCATATGAACATTAAACGGGCAGCCATGTAACACATGCAAGTCAAACCATATAACTCATTTCAAAGTTCACGTATTCAAGTGATACGAATATTCAACATGCAACAACATTTACGTGGGTTCGGTTGCAAGAAAAGCATATATGACAACATGCAATGGTCAAAATCACATTTGAAGTTATAAGACATTTACGGGCAGCCCACTAAGAATATAATTTCCACACAATAACCAAGAATCAACACTTAGCAAAACTACCTAGTCAATAGGGTTTCCATTTCATGCTTAATCGTGTGATTAAAACCCTAAGTCAACTCAAAATCATTCTCAAGTCATGCATCATTCCATTCAAGCATCCTCAAGTACTCAAAACAGTCCACATAACATCCCAACACCACATTTCCACACGATTAGAACCACAAAAGGGGTTACAATAATTTTCCAAGCATGTAGCTAAATAAAAACCTTTACTGCAATAGGTTGTTTTCTCACAATCAATAAGATAATCAAACAATCTCCAAATTCAGTAAATAAGATGTCAAATTAAAGCTTAATAAGTTAACTAAAATCATAAACAAACTTACATCAATTGGAGTTCGGGATCATTAGATATAGCCAAAACAGTGGAATAGCACAAAACTGTCCAGATTTGCACACTTTTCAGAAATTGACGTTTTTGAGGTCCTTAGGGTCAGTTTTAGCTTTGGTCCATTTCTGACAAAATTGTCCAGAACTGAAAAATCTAGCAGCACACTAAATTTAACTCATTTTGGACAACATTTACAAAGTCAAATATGGTTCGTTCCACAAGGTCAGTGCATCTGCCAAAACCTGATTCATTTTTCCAGATTTCCAGATTTGGTCACATTTTAATGATTTGCCATTTTGAGGACCTTAGAGTCAAAATTAGCTTTGTCCTATTTCTTGGAAAAATTTCCAAAACTGTCCAAACTAGTCACCCACCAATTTTCAAGCATTTTCAACATCATTTTCTTAGCTAAACTTACCTCGAACAGACTGGTCAGAGAGCTGTCATCCATTTCGACTTCACCTAGCATCATTTTCAAGCCAAGATCTTGCCATGCATGGTTGATTGAGCTTATGAACGACCATATAGCTCAAGTACAGAAGCAAATACACACATTTATGAGCATGCATGTGAGTTTTTTAAGAGTTTTCAAAAGGTTTTAACCCTCACCTTTGCAATTCAACAAGAAGATGCACAAATGCTTGTGAAAATGGCTCGGTGTGCCCTAAGTGCTTGGTTCTTGTTTTGAGCGTGCCTTTCCTTGCCTCTACCTTAATCCTTGGCTTTTCTAATGACTATGGAAGACATGTATGAGCTTATATCCAAGAGAAATAGAAAGGAACATAAAAGGAAACAAGGAAACCTTACCTAAGCCGTGGATAGCCCTAGATGAGTTTGTGCCGTGTAGTAGCTTGCTTGCTCGGGTCTTGGAGGCCTCCTACCTTGGCTAAATGGTTTGGTCAGCCTCTTAAGTGCAAGAGGCAGTGAGAAATCATGGAGAGAGAGAGAGATTTTGAGAGCTAAGGCTAAGAGAGAGAAGACAACAAAAGAGAATGAAACTAGTGATTTATTGTTGTCTAGTTTTGATTGTATGGCCTTGGCTGAATTGGCCTTGTTTGCAACGGTTCTTGGGACTTCAAATCTGAAAAATATGCTTCTTGGGAGTGTGTGAGGTGTAGGGGAATAATCATGGGGTAGTTTAGGGCTTAGGAAAAAGGGGCATTGGGGTTAGAATGTGTGTAAGAGCTTGTCTAGGGGTTTGACTAGGTTTAATCGTGTGGTGTTTGTTGTTGTGGGCAGAATTCTGCCTTGTCTTGAATAGACTATAATCTAAGGGTGCTTAGGTGGATTACGAGTGCAAGAGGAGTGCTTGGGAGTTAGCAAAAAGGTGGTCTAGGGTTTAGGAATGCTTTCTTGATTAACGTGGTAGCACGGATTCCTAGGTCTAGGGTACGCACTACAAGGCACGCACCGAGAACAATACAGGGCACGAAACACGAGGTAAACACGAACTACGAGGTAAGACACGAACTTCTAGACTAAGGCACGTACTTCAAGTCTAATGCACAGATTCTAATGCTAACGCACGTAACCCTAGGTCAACGCACGTAGACCAATGCACGACATGTAATTCAATGCAATGCACGTAAATTAAGGTACGCCTCTTAAACCTAGGTTAAGGCACGTATGACGAAGTATGCATGAAAACTAAGACAGGGCACGTAATCCAAGGTCAGTTATATCATTCTTGGTCTATGGCACGCAAATCGAGGTAATACACGTTATTCAGGGTCGGGCCTCACATCCTCCCCTCCTTAAAAGAATTTCGTCCCAAAATTCATTCTTGCCTATTGAGGTCATTTAGACGGATTCTGACCTTGGATTGTGTGCCTTAATCCTCGATATACGTGCCGTGCGATACCTAGATAAACATGCCATGACCTTAATTTACGTGCGAGACCTTGATTTGCGTGTGTTTCTTCATTTCGTGTGCATTAACTTTGAGCTACGTGTCTTAACCTAGGTTTAATAGTCATGTCTTGATTTACGTGCGTTGCAATGAAATACGTGCCTTGTATTGGTTTACGTTCATTCACCTAGGGTTGCGTGTGTTAGTATTAGAATCCGTGCATTTATCTTGAAGTACGTGCATTAGTCTTGAAGTTGGTGTCTTATCTCGTAGTTCGTGTCTACCTCGTAATTTGTGCCCTAAACCTAGGAATTCGTGCTACCACGCTAATCAATAAAGAATCCTACACAAAGCACAAGACAATAAAATAATCATACACAATCCACTAACTATTATTATAATCCTAATTCAAATCTCTACAAAATCCACTAACACCTAAATATTATATTTTAAACTCACTACAAGACAAAATCTCACAAACCTCTAAACATACCCTATATTCTATTCTACCTAAAACCCCTAAATACCCAACATTCTCTTACACACATGTTAAAACAATTCAAAAGATGACACAAAATCAGATTTTTGCATGCATGTTTAATTCAAAATGATTCTAGACAAGTCATGACACAAAAACACTTATCAATGCATAAAAAATTGCTCAAACCACCTCAATTCTCACACCATTTTCGACCAAACCACCTATGCCCATGCTAACATTTCAAAATTCCATCTTGAAGACAAAAAAAAGGCTGAATTTGTATGCCCAAGGCTGACCACATGCTCAAAAAATTGCAAAAGCCTCATTTTTCTCTCATTTCTCTCACTTTCCTCACACT
The DNA here is from genome assembly GCA_037974665.1 of Ehretia macrophylla. Classification (NCBI taxonomy): domain Eukaryota; kingdom Viridiplantae; phylum Streptophyta; class Magnoliopsida; order Boraginales; family Ehretiaceae; genus Ehretia; species Ehretia macrophylla. Next base: position 18,473,294 of record CM075779.1, read on the forward strand.
TTCTCTCTCTCCCTCTCACTCTCTCTCTCTATTTCGGTTTTGGCTGAGTTCTCTCCACCTCTTAGCTCATCTTCATCATCCTATGGTGCATCAAGACAAACCACAAGCAAAGAAACTCACCCAAGCAAGCTAGGATGCAAGAAACACACATGCAAGCATTTTGAGTCACCATTTTCGGCCTAGGTAAGTTTTCTTGGCTTCCATTTCTTTTCTTCTTGTTCTAACCTCATGCATGTGCTAAGAGATTGATCACTAGGCTAGGAAAAATAGATAAACCAAGTTGGAATCTCGGCTAAGCAAGAAGAAGAAGAGATTTGAAGCTTCAACAAGTTTTTGTGCATCTTTGTGGTTGATTGCTAAGGTGAGGGTTAAAACCTTTTGAAAACTCTTCAAAAATTCACATGCATGCTCATAAATGTGTGTATTTGCTTCTGTACTTGAGCTATATGGTCGTTCATAAGCTTAAGCAACCATGCATGGCAAGATCTTGGCTTGAAAATGATGCTACGTGAAGTCGAAATGGATGACAGCTCTCTGACCAGTATGTTCGAGGTAAGTTTAGCTAAGCAAATGATGTTGAAAATGCTTTAAAATTGGTAGGTGACTAGTTTGGACAGTTTTGGAAATTTTTCCCAGACATAGGACAAAGCTAATTTTGACTCTAAGGTCCTCAAAATGGCAAATCATTAAAATGTGACCAAATCTAGAAATCTGGAAAAATGAATCAGGTTTTGGCAGATGCACTGACCTTGTGGAACGAACCATATTTGACTTAGTAAATGTTGTCCAAAATGCATTAAATTTGGTGTGCTGCTATATTTTTCAGTTCTGGACAACTTTGTCAGAAATGGACCAAGGCTAAAACTGACCCTAAGGACCTCAAAAATGACAATTTCTGAAAAGTATGCAAATCTGGACAGTTTTGTGCTACCTCACTGTTTCGGCCATAACTAATGATTCTGAACTCCAATTGATGCAAGGGTTGTTTCTGATTTTATTTAACTTCTCAAGGTTTAATTTGACATCTTATTCACTGAATTTGGAGATTGTTTGATTATCCTATTGATTGTGGGAAAATAGCCTATTGCAGTAAAGGCTTCATTTAGCTACATGCTTGGAAAATTGTTGTAACCCCTTTTGTGGTTCTAATTGTGTGGAAATGTGGTGTTGGGATGTTATGTGGACTGTTTTGAGTACTTGAGGATGCTTGAATGGAATGATGCATGACTTGAGAATGATTTTTAGTTGACTTAGGGTTTTAATCACACGATTAAGCATGAAATGGAAACCCTATTGACTAGGTAGTTTTGCTAAGTGTTGATTCTTGGTTATTGTGTGGAAATTATATGCTTAGTGGGCTGCCCGTAAATGTCTTACAACATTTACGTGGGTTCGGTTGCAAGAAAAGCTTATATGACAACATGCAATGGTCAAAATCACATTTGAAGTTATAAAACATTTACGGGCAGCCCACTAAGCATATAATTTCCACACAATAACCAAGAATCAACACTTAGCAAAACTACCTAGTCATTAGGGTTTCCATTTCATGCTTAATCGTGTGATTAAAACCCTAAGTCAACTTAAAATCATTCTCAAGTCATGCATCATTCCATTCAAGCATACTCAAGTACTCAAAACAGTCCACATAACATCCCAACACCACATTTCCACACAATTAGAACCACAAAAGGGGTTACAACAATTTTCCAAGCATGTAGCTAAATGAAACCTTTACTGCAATAGGCTGTTTTCCCACAATCAATAGGATAATCAAACAATCTCCAAATTCAGTGAATAAGATGTCAAATTAAATCTGAAGAAGTTAACTAAAATCAGAAACAACCCTTGCATCAATTGGAGTTCAGAATCATTAGTTATGGCCAAAACAGTGAAGTAGCACAAAACTGTCCAGATTTGCACACTTTTCCGAAATTGACGTGTTTGAGGTCGTTAGGGTCAGTTTTAGCTTTGGTCCATTTCTGACAAAATTGTCCAGAACTGAAAAATATAGCAGCACACCAAATTTCATGCATTTTGGACAACATTTACTAAGTAAAATATGGTTTGTTCCACAAGGTCAGTGCACTGCCAAAACCTGCTTCATTTCTCCAGATTTCCAGATTTGGTCACATTTTAAAGATTTGCCATTTTGAGGCCCTTAGAGTCAAAATTAGCTTCGGCCTATTTCTGGGAAAAATATCCAAAACTGTCCAACCTAGTCACCCACCAATTTTCAAGCATTTTCAACATTATTTGCTAAGCTAAACTTACCTCGAACAGACTGATCAGAGAGCTGTCATCCATTTCGACTTCACCTAGCATCATTTTCAAGCCAAGATCTTGCCATGCATGGTTGTTTAAGCTTATGAACGACCATATAGCTCAAGTACAGAAGTAAATACACACATTTATGAGCATGCATGTGAAATTTTGAAGAGTTTTCAAAAAGTTTTAATCCTCACCTTTGCAATCAACCCAAAAAAATGCTCAAAACCTTGTTGAAGCTCAAATCTCTTCTTCTTCTTGCTTAGCCGAGATTCCAACTAGCTTTTCTCTATTTTTCCTAGCTTAGTGATCAATCTCTTAGCACATGCATGAGGTTAGAACAAGAAGAAAAGAAATGGAAGCTTAAAAACTCACCAAGGCCGAAAATGGTGACTCAAAATGCTTGCATGTGTGTTTCTTGCATCCTAGCTTGCTTGGGTGAGTTTCTTTGCTTGTGGTTTGTCTTGATGCACCATAGGATGATGAAGATGAGCTAAGAGGTGGAGATAACTCAGCCAAAACCGAAATGGAGAGAGAGAGTGAGAGGGAGAGAGAGAAAATGTGAGGAAAGTGAGAGAAATGAGAGAAAAATGAGGCTTTTGCAATTTTTTGAGCATGTGGTCAGCCTTGGGCATACAAATTCAGGCTTTTTTTGTCTTCAAGATGGAATTTTGAAATGGTAGCATGGGTATATGTGGTTTGGTCGAAAATGGTGTGAGAATTGAGGTGGTTTGAGCAATTTTTTATGCATTTGTGTCATAGTTTGTCTAAGCATGCATAGTTAATTGTATAATTGTTCAAACCTTGTGCAAAAACCATGGTATGGTCGGCCAAAGCATGTGCCAAATCTGAATTTTTGTCATGTTTTGGATGTTATTTAATTGTGTATTGAAAGTGCAAAAAGAATAAAGAATAAGGAATAAAGAATGTCTAGCTTTTTGTGTTATTTTGTCTTCTAGTGAGTTAAATTAGGATTATAATATTGATAGTGGATTTTGTAGGATTGTTTAATAGTCTAGTACTCCGTGTAAGATGCTCTCTTGATTAGCGTGAAAGCACGCTTTCCTAGGTCTAGGGCACGCACTACGAGGTAGGACACGAACTACGAGACGAACGCACGTTTTTCAAGACTAAGGCACATACTTCAAGATAAGTGCACGGATTCTAATGCTAACACACGCAACCCTAGGTGAATGAACGTAGATCAAAATAAGGCACGTAATTCAATGCAATGCACGTAATTCAAGACATGACTCTTAAACCTAGGTTAAGGCACGCAATTCAAGGTTAATGCACACGAAACGAAGAGACACACGCAAATCAAGGTCTCGCACGTAAATTAAGGTCATGGCATGTTTATTTAGGTATCGCACGTATATCGAGGATTAAGGCACACAATTCTAGGTTAAGGCACGTATAACGAGGCATGCACGAAAACCAAGACAGGGCACGTAATCCTAGGTCGGTCATATAATTTTAGGTCTAAGGCGCGCAAATCGAGGTAGGACACGTTATTCGGGGTCGGGCCTCACATCCATTCTTCTAAGGTGTCACGCCCCAACCCGGCCTATAAAGGTTAGACTAGGGTGTGATCTAACCATTCAAGTCCTTTCACATCCTTAATCATCCTAGGAGGTTTAACACTTAACGTTTTATTCTGGACTTCAAAATTTTTCAGAAATCCGGCAGCATAACGGCTGTAATTGGGCTCTTTGTTTTGACCTAAATTTTCTAACAGCCTCAAAATTTACCATCTCAAATTCAATTCTAGCTAAGCTTACTATTACTCCATCAATTGAATTGCCTATTGGTTAATTCGACGTCTTGTTTGATTTATAACCTAGCATGATACTATGTCTCGTTTGTCCATTTATTCTCGTCTCAAAATATACCTGTTGATCTTAACTTATTAGCGAGTACCTGTTGAGATTGGATAAGTTCATTTACCTATTCCTTAACTAAGCATCATAACTTGTGATAGATACTAGCGGTAGTAAAAGCAAAACGATCATAGTGTCATGTCTAGTATCAGTCTACTTAAAATAAGTACAAACCAAAATTAGACCCCAAATTACAGCGGGGGTCTTTTACATCACAAGTAACAAATATCATAAGGGAAATAGTCTTCAAGAAGCAAAAGGTACACAAGTAGTCACGTTCAAGCAAAACAACAATAACAAGCAATCACTCAAGGGGTTCATCATTAGGTACATTATCCTCGGGTTCCTGTGCCTGTTCTTCTTCACTTGAGATGATAAAAGAGGGTGAGTCCTTATGAACTCAGCGAGGGGGAACGAGAAATAAGTTTTGAAACTCGTTTTCCGGTTCAATTTATGAAAACCCCTTTTTAAAACATGTCACATATTACAAATAATATGGTAAGCAATTATAAGAAACAAATCGAGAAACGGATACAATTACCAATCATTTCAAGGATACGGTGAGCATTTGCTCTCAATTTCAATTTCAAATCAATTGTTGCGGCCGACTTCAATAATCCACTTATCGCTCCCAATTGGGTGTACTCCGGATGTACCCCGAAACCTACGACCCAACTCTCCGAGGGTGAAATGCCAAGCGAGATAGGGAATTGGACCATAGTAGTCACGGTAACACCGGCAAGCCCGATGCCGCCCGGCGTGCGTGAAACACTACCATGCCACACGAAAGGTTGCAACCTCGTATGCAATGCACAGTTATAACATTTAACATATCACATTAGGAGGGCAACAAAGTAGGTTGCCTCCGAACAGTCGTAAGATCGCACGTTGTCAAATAGTCAAACAAGGCACGATAAGGCAAGTTATTTCACTTGAAAGGCATATAGAGTCATATGAACATCAAACGGGCAGCCATGTAACACATGTAAAACAGGCCATATAACTCATTAAGAAGCCCATATAATCAAGCGATACAAATTATTCAACATGCAACAACATTTACGTGGGTTCGGTAGCAAGAAAAGCTTATTTGACAACATGCAATCGTCAAAACCATAATTGAAGTTATAACACATTTACAGGCAGCCCACGCAACGTACAATTTTCACACAATATCCAATGATTAACACTTAGTAAGACTACTTAGCCATTAGGGTTTCCGTTTCATGCACAATCGTGTGTTCAAGCCCTAAGTCAACTCAACATCATTCCCGAGTCATACATCATTCAATTCAAACATCCTCAAGTACTCAAAACAGTCCACGCAAAATTCCGACATCACAATTCCAAGCAATTAGCACCACAAAAGAGGTTACAGTAGTTTTCCATGCATATAGCTAAGTGAAACACTCACTGCAATAGGCTGTCTTCTCACCATCAATCGGGTAAGAAAACAATCTCCAAATTCAGTGAATAAGATTTCAAATTAAATCTTAAGAAGTTAACTAAACTCAGAAACAAACCTTGCATCAATTGGAGTTCAGAATCATTAGTTATGGCCGAAACTGTGAGGTAGCACAAAACTGTCCAGATTTGCACACTTTTCAGAAATTGACGTTTTTGAGGTCTTTAGACTCATTTTTAGCTTTGGTCCATTTCTGACAAAATTGTCCAGAACTGAAAAATATAGCAGCACACCAATTTTCATGCATTTTTGACAACAGTTACTAAGTCAAATATGGTTCGTTCTACAAGGTCAGTGCATCTGCCAAAACCTGATTCATTTTTCCAGATTTCCAGATTTGGTCACATTTTAATGATTTGCCATTTTGAGGACCTTAGAGTCAAAATTAGCTTCGTGCTATTTCTGGGAAAAATGTTCAAAACTGTCCAAAATAGTCACCCACCAATTTTCAAGCATTTTCAACATCATTTGCTTAGCTAAAATTACCTCGAACAGACTGGTCAGAGAGCTGTCACATAAATTCGACTTCACCTAGCATCGTTTTCAAGCCAAGATCTTGCCATGCATGGTTGTTTAAGCTAATGGACGACCACATAACTCAAATACAGAAGCAAATATACACATTTATGAACATGCATGTGAAATTTCAAAGAGTTTTCAAAAGCTTTTAACCCTCACCTTTGCAATCAATCAAAAGATGCACAACAACCTTGTTGAAGCTCAAATCTTCTCCTTTCCTTTGCCTAGCCGAAAACCTACTAGCTTTTCTCTATTTTTCCTAGCTTAATAAGCAATCTCTTAGTGCATGCAAGTAATTAGAACTTGAAGAAAAGAAATGGATGCTTAGTAACTCACCTAGGCTGAAATGAAGCTTCAAATGCACATGCAAGAGTGATTTCGAGCTCTAGCTTGTTTGCTTGGGTTTCTCGATGGCTACTCGACCTTGCTCAACCAAGATGTGAAGAAGACAAGCTAAGGAGGTAGAAAACTCAGCCAAGAACCGAAAATGGAGAGAGAGAATGAAGAGGAAAGAGAAATGTGAAGAAAGAAATGAAGAAAATGACAAACAAGAAAGCCTTTTGCATCTTCAAGGGGAATGTCGGCCTTGGGCTTCAAAAATTCTGCATTTGTGTCTCCAATGTGATATTTTGAAATTGCTAGGATGGGCAAGGATGAAGTGGCCGAAAATTTGTGCAAGTGGAAGGATTTTTGAGCAATTTTTAATGCCTTTGTGTCATAAGTTGTCTTGGCATGCATTAGAATAAAGAAATTTTGCTCAAACCTTGTGCAAGACCATGGTATGGTCGGCCAAGGCTAATAAAATGGCTGAATTTGTGTCATCTTTTGGGTGTTAATTGTTGTGTGTTGAAAATGCAAAAAGAACAAAGAATAAAGAATAAGGAATGTCTAGTGTTTGGTGCATTTTTGTCTTCTAGTGAATGAAATTTGGATTATTATATTGTTAGTGGATTTTGTAGGATTGTTTAATAGTCTAGTGCTTCGTGTAAGATGCTTTCTTGATTAGCGTGAACGCACACTTTCCTAGGTCTAGGGCACGCACTACGAGGTAGAACATGAACTACGAGACGAACGCGTGCACGGATTCCAATGCTAACACACGCAACCCTAGGTGAATGAACGTAGATCAAAATAAGGCACGTAATTTAATGCAATGCACGTAATTCAAGACACGACTCTCAAACCTAAGTTAAAGCACGTACAACGAGGCATGCACGAAAACCAAGACAGGGCACGTAATCCAAGGTCAGTCACTCCCCAACCCGACCTATAAAGGTTAGACTAGGGTATGATCTAAACATTCAAGTCCTTTCACATTCTTAATCATTCTAGGAGGTTTACACTTAACATTTTATTCTAGACTCCAAAATTTTTCAGAAATCTGGCAGCATAACGGCTGTAATTGGGCTCTTTGTTTTGACCTAAATTTTCTAACAGCCTCAAACTTTCAATTCAAGTTCATTCCCGACTAGAGTTTACTATTTTATCATCAATTGAATTGCTTATTGGTTATTTCGACGTCCCATTTGATTTATAATCTAGCATGATACTATGTCTCGTTTGTCCATTTATCCTCGTTTCAAAATGTACCTGTTGATCTTAGCTTATTAGCGAGTACCTGTTGAGATTGGATAAGTTCGTTTGCCTATTCCTTAGCTAAGCATCATAACCTATGATAGATACTAGTGATAATAAAAGCAAAACGATCATAGTATGTCTAGTATTAGTCTACTTAATATAAGTACAAACCAAAATTAGACCCCAAATTACAACGGGGGTCTTTTACATTAGCAACAACAAGCAACATAAGATAAATGGTCTTCAAGCAGCACAAAATACACAAGTAGTCACGTTCAAGCAAAACAACAATAACAGACAATCACTCTAGGGGTTCATCATTAGGTACATTGAGCTCGGGTTCCTGTACCTGTTCTTCTTCACCTGAGATAATAAAAGAGGGTGAGTCCTTATGAACTCAGCGAGGGGGAACGAGAAATAAGTTTTGAAACTCATTTTTCGGTTAAACTTATGAAAACCCCTTTCTCAAACATGAATACAACAGAAATACAAGTACAGAAATACAAGTACAGAAATACAAGTACAAAACAGGAATACCGGTCTTTCCTCCCCGAGGTTCTCTAGGATCCAAGCGGGAGTAATTATACACATAATAAAAAGGATACGGTGAGCTTTTGCTCTCAAATCAGTTTCAGAATCAGAAGTTGCGGCCGACTTCAAATCATTCCCCAAAACACACCAGGTGGGTGTACTCCGGATGTACCCCAAAATCCTACGACCCAACTCTCCGAGGAAGTCTAGCCCCCAAGCGACAGAGGGAATGGGACCATGGTGGTCACGGTAACACCGGCAAGCCCGATGCCGCCCGGCGTACGTGATCGCTACCATGCCGACAGGAAAGGTTGCAACCTTGTAAGCAATGCACATTCATGACAGGTAAAATATCTCACAGAAGGAAGACAACAAAGTAGGTTGCCTTCGGACAGTCATAGGATTGCACATTGACAGATAAACAAGCAGGACACGATAAGATAGGAAATTTCACTTGAAAGGCATATAGAGTTATATGAAAATTAAACGGGCAGCCATGTAACATATGTAAAACAGGCCATATAACTCATTAAAAAGTCCACGCAATCAAGTGATAAGATTATTCAACATGCAATAATATCAACATGGGTTCGGATGCAAGAAAAGCTTAATTGTCAACATGCAATGGTCAAGATCACTTTTGAAGTTATAAAACATTTACGGGCAGCCCACTAAGCCTATGATTCCAACACAATATCCAAATAATCAACACTTATTAAGACTACCTAGTCGTTAGGGCTTCCATTTCAAGTATATTCGTGCAATTTGAGCCTCAACCCAACTCAATGTCAATCTCAAACCATACATCATTTAATTCAACATCCTCAAACGTTCAAAACAGTCCACACAACATCCCAACACCACATTTCCACACAATTCGTACCACAAGAGAGGTTACAACAATTTTCCAAGCATATGGCTAAATAAAACCTTTACTGCAATAGGCTGTTTTCTCACAATCAATAGGATAATCAAAAAATCTCCAAATTCCGTAAATAAGATTTCAAATTAAAGCTTAAGAAGTTAACTAAAATCAGAAACAAACCTTGCATTAATTGGAGTTCAGAATCATTAGTTATAGCCGAAACAGTGAGGTAGCACAAAACTGTCCAGATTTGTACACGTTTCAGAAATTGACGTTTTTGAGGTCCTTAGAGTCAGTTTTAGCTTTGGTCCATTTCTGACAAAATTGTCCAGAACTGAAAAACCTAGCAGCATACTAAATTTAACTCATTTTGGACAACATTTACTAAGTCAAATATGGTTCGTTCCACAAGGTCAGTGCATCTGCCAAAATCTGATTCATTTTTCCAGATTTCCAGATTTGGTCACATTTTAATGATTTGCCATTTTGAGGACCTTAGAGTCAAAATTAGCTTTGTCCTATTTCTTGGAAAAATTTCCAAAACTGTCCAAACTAGTCACCTACCAATTTTAAAGTATTTTCAACATCATTGGCTTAGCTAAACTTACCTCGAACAGACTGGTCAGAGAGCTGTCATCCATTTCGACTTCACCTAGCATCATTTTCAAGCCAAGATCTTGCCATGCATGGTTGATTGAGCTTATGAACGACCATATAGCTAAAGTACAGAAGCAAATACACACATTTATGAGCATGCATGTGAGTTTTTAAAGAGTTTTCAAAAGGTTTTAACCCTCACCTTAGCAATCAACCACAAAGATGCACAAAAACTTGTTGAAGCTTCAAATCTCTTCTTCTTCTTGCTTAGCCGAGATTCCAACTTGGTTTCTCTATTTTTCTTAGCTTAGTGATCAATCTCTTAGCACATGCATGAGGTTAGAACAAGAAGAAAAGAAATGGAAGCCAAGAAAACTCACCTAGGCCGAAAATGGTGACTCAAAATGCTTGCATGTGTGTTTCTTGCATCCTAGCTTGCTTGGGTGAGTTTCTTTGCTTGTGGTTTGTCTTGATGCACCATAGGATGATGAAGATGAGCTAAGAGGTGGAGAGAACTCAGCCAAAACCGAAATGGAGAGAGAGAGTGAGAGGGAGAGAGAGAAAATGTGAGGAAAGTGAGAGAAATGAGAGAAAAATGAGGCTTTTGCAAATTTTTGAGCATGTGGTCAGCCTTGGGCTTCCAAATCTGATTTTTTTTGTCTTCAAGGTGGAATTTGAAATGTTAGCATGGGCCATGAGTGGTTTGGTCGAAAATGAGAGGAAATTGAGGTGGTTTTGGGCAATTTTTTATGCATTGATAAGTGTTTTTGTGTCATGACTTATCTAGAATCATTTTGAATTAAACATGCATGCAAAAATCTGATTTTGTGTCATCTTTTGAATTGTTTTAACATGTGTGTAAGAGAATGTTGGGTATTTAGGGATTTTAGGTAGAATAGAATATAGGGTATGTTTAGAGGTTTGTGAGATTTTGTCTTGTAGTGAGTTTAAAATATAATATTTAGGTGTTAGTGGATTTTGTAGAGATTTGAATTAGGATTACAATAATGGTTAGTGGATTGTGTAGGATTATTTTATAGTCTAGTACTTTGTGTAGAATTCTTTATTTATTAGCGTGCGGGCACGCTTTCCTAAGTCTAGGGCACGCACTACAAGACACACACAAAAATCAATACAGGGCACGAATCACGAGGTAGACACGAACTGCGAGGTAAGACACGTACTTCAAGACTAATGCACGCAATCCTAGGTGAATGTACGTAAACCAATGCAAGACACGTAATTCAATGTAATGCACGCAAATTGAGGTACGACTCTTAAACCTAGGTTAATGTATGCAATTCAAGGTTAGGGCACACGAAACGAGATAACGCACGTACATCGAGGTCAGGGCATGTATTTTTAGGTACCGCACGTGAGTCGGGGATTAGGGCACACTATTCTAGGTCAAGGCACGTATGACGAGGCTTGCACAAAAATCAAGATAGGGCACGTAATCCTAGGTCTGTCATATAATTTTAGGTCTAAGGCGCGCAAATCGAGATAGGACACGTTATTCGGGGTCAGGCCTCACATCCTCCCCTCCTTAAAAGAATTTCGTCCCTAAATACCCTAAGGTAGAGGCAAGGAAAGGCACGCTCAAAGCAAGAACCAAGCACTTAGGGCACACCGAGCCATTTTCACAAGAATTTGTGCATCTTCTTGTTGAATTGCAAAGGTGAGGGTTAAAACCTTTTGAAAACTCTTCAAAAATTCACATGCATGCTTATAAATGTGTGTATTTGCTTCTGTACTTGAGCTATATGGTCGTTCATAAGCTCAATCAACCATGCATGGCAAGATCTTGGCTTGAAAATGATGCTAGGTGAAGTCAAAATGGATGACAGCTATCTGACCAGTCTGTTCGAGGTAAGTTTAGCTAAGAAAATGATGTAGAAAATGCTTGAAAATTTGTGGACGACTAGTTTGGACAGTTTTGAACATTTTTCCCAGAAATAGGCGGAAGCTAATTTTGAATCTAAGATCCTCAAAATGGCAAATCATTAAAATGTGACCAAATCTGGAAATCTGGAAAAATGAATCAGGTTTTGGCAGATGCACTGACCTTGTGGAACGAACCATATTTGACTTAGTAAATGTTGTCCAAAATGAGGTAACTTTGGTGTTCTACTATATTTTTCAGTTCTGGACAATTTTGTCAGAAATGGACCAGAGCTAAAACTGACTCTAAGGACCTCAAAAATGTCAATTTCTGAAAAGTGTACAAATCTGGACAGTTTTGTGCTACCTCACTGTTTCGGCTATAACTAATGATTCTGAACTCCAATTGATGCAAGGTTTGTTTCTGATTTTAGTTAACTTCTTAAGCTTTAATTTGAAATGTTATTTACTGAATTTGGAGATTGTTTGATTATCCTATTGATTGTGAGAAAACATCCTATTGCAGTAAAGGTTTTATTTAGCCATATGCTTGGAAAATTGTTGTAACCTCTCTTGTGGTACTAATTGTGTGGAAATGTGGTGTTGGGATGCTGTGTGGACTGTTTTGAACGTTTGAGGATGTTGAATTAAATGATGTATGGTTTGAGATTGACATTGAGTTGGGTTGAGGCTCAAATTGCACGAATATACTTGAAATGGAAGCCCTAACGACTAGGTAGTCTTAATAAGTGTTGATTATTTGGATATTGTGTTGGAATCATAGGCTTAGTGGGCTGCCCGTAAATGTTTTATAACTTCAAAAGTGATCTTGACCATTGCATGTTGACAATTAAGCTTTTCTTGCATCCGAACCCATGTTGATATTATTGCATGTTGAATAATCTTATCACTTGATTGCGTGGACTTTTTAATGAGTTATATGGCCTGTTTTACATATGTTACATGGCTGCCCGTTTAATTTCCATATAACTCTATATGCCTTTCAAGTGAAATTTCCTGTCTTATCATGTCCTGCTTGTTTATCTGTCAATGTGCAATCCTATGACTGTCCGGAGGTAACCTACTTTGTTGTCTTCCTTCTGTGAGATATATTACCTGTCATGAATGTGCATTGCATACAAGGTTGCAACCTTTCCTGTCGGCATGGTAGCGATCACGTACGCCGGGCGGCATCGAGCTTGCCGGTGTTACCGTGACCACCATGGTCCCATTCCCTCTCTCGCTTGGGGGCTAGACTTCCTCGGAGAGTTGGGTCGTAGGATTTTGGGGTACATCCGGAATACACCCACCTGGTGTGTTTTGGGGAATGATTTGAAGTCGGCCGCAACTTCTGATTCTGAAACTGATCTGAGAGCAAAAGCTCGCCGTATCCTTTTTATTATGTGTATAAGTACTCCCGCTTGGATCCTAGAGAACCTCAGGGAGGAAAGACCGGTATTCCTGTTCTGTACTTGTATTTCTGTACTTGTATTTCTGTACTTATATTTCTGTACTTGTATTTCTGTTGTATTCATGTTTGAGAAAGGGGTTTTCATAAGTTTAACCGGAAAATGAGTTTCAAAACTTATTTCTTGTTCCCCCTCGCTGAGTTCATAAGGACTCACCCTCTTTTATCATCTCAGGTGAAGAAGAACAGGTATAGGAACCCGAGCTCAATGTACCTAATGATGAACCCCTGGAGTGATTGCCTGTTATTGTTGTTTTGCTTGAACGTGACTACTTGTGTATTTTGTGCTGCTTGAAGACCATTTATCTTATGTTGCTTGTTCTTGCTAATGTAAAAGACTCCCGTTGTAATTTGGGGTCTAATTTTGGTTTGTACTTATATTAAGTAGACTGATACTAGACATACTATGATCGCTTTGCTTTTATTATCACTAGTATCTATCATAGGTTATGATGCTTAGCTAAGGAATAGGCAAACGAACTTATCCAATCTCAACAAGTACTCGCTAATAAGCTAAAATCAACAGGTACATTTTGAAACGAGGATAAATGGACAAACGAGACATAGTATCATGCTAGGTTATAAATCAAACGGGATGTCGAAATAACCAATAAGCAATTCAATTGATGATAAAATAGTAAACTCTAGTCGGGAATGAACTTGAATTGAAAGTTTGAGGCTGTTAGAAAATTTAGGTCAAAACAAAGAGCTCAATTACAGCCGTTATGCTGTCGGATTTCCGGAAAATTTTGGAGTCTAGAATAAAATGTTAAGTGTAAACCTCCTAGAATGATTAAGAATGTGAAAGGACTTGAATGTTTAGATCATACCCTAGTCTAACCTTTATAGGTCGTGTTGGGACGTGACACCTTATATTAGAATGGTACCATTCTAATATAAGGTGTCACGCCCTAACCCGGCCTATAAGGTTAGACTAGGGTGTGAACTAAACATTCAAGTCCTTCCACGTACTTAATCGCTCAAGGAGGTTTAACACTTAATATTTAATCCTAGACTCCAAATTTTTTTTGGTAAACCGGTAGCATAACGGCTGTAATTGGGCTCTTTGGTTTGACCTAATTCTCTAAACGCCTCAATTATTCCAATCATTAATCCAATTCTATTAAGGACTCCTATTTGTCACCAACCGATTTGCCTACTAGTTTATCTTGAAAGTCTCGTTTGGTTAATAAGCCTAACATGATAACTATGTCCCGTTTATTTGTCAATTTCCTATCATGCAAGTACCTATTATCCTTTAGTTTGCAAATGAGCACCTAAGTGAAATTATATAGAATTAACTTAGTTGATTATTCATCTAGTGGTTTGAATGCCTACGATAACTACTAATTAAGAAAACGAAAGCAAACAACCAAATAAAAGTTCACCCGGTTACAGATAGTACAATCCCAGAATTAGACCCAAATTACAACGGGGTCATTTACATCAATAAACAACGAGCAACATAAAAGAAATAGTTTTCAAGTGGCATAGTTCACAAATAGCCACAATCATGCAAAGCACACAAGACAGGCAATCACTCCAAGGAATCATCGTTAGGCACATCCTCCTTGGGTACCTGTTCTTGATCTTCTTCACCTGAGATGATAAAAGAGGGTAAGTCCTTATGAACTCAGTGAGAAGGAACGAGAAATACGTTTTGAAACTTATTTTCCGGTTCAATTTATGAAAACCCCTTTGTAAAACATGTCTCATATTACAAATAATATGGTAAGCAATTATAAGAAACAAATCGAGAAACAGATACAATTACCAATCATTTCAAGGATACGGTGAGCATTTGCTCTCAGATCAAGTCAAGTAACAGGAGTTGCGGCTGACTTTAATTCATCCCCAAAACATGCCAGGTGGGTGTACTCTGGATGTACCACGAAATCCTATGACCCAACTCTCCGAGGGTGAAATGCCAAGCGAGAGAGGGAATTGGACCATGGTAGTCACGGTAACACCGGCAAGCCCGATGCCGCCCGGCATGCGTGAAACACTACCATGCCACACTGAAAGGTTGCAACCTCGTATGCAATGCACATTTATAACATTTAACATATCACATTAGGAGGACAACAAAGTAGGTCACCTCCGAGCAGTTATAAGATCGCACGTTGTCAAGTAATCAAACAAGGCACGATAAGACAAATAATTTCACTTGAAAAGCATATAGAGCCATATGAACATTAAACGGGCAGCCATGTAACACATGCAAGTCAAGCCATATAACTCATTTCAAAGTTCACGTATTCAAGTGATACGAATATTCAACATGCAACAACATTTACGTGGGTTCGGTTGCAAGAAAAGCTTATATGACAACATGCAATGGTCAAAATCACATTTGAAGTTATAAGACATTTACGGGCAGCCCACTAAGAATATAATTTCCACACAATAACCAAGAATCAACACTTAGCAAAACTACCTAGTCAATAGGGTTTCCATTTCATGCTTAATCGTGTGATTAAAACCCTAAGTCAACTCAAAATCATTCTCAAGTCACGCATCATTCCATTCAAGCATCCTCAAGTACTCAAAACAGTCCACATAACATCCCAACACCACATTTCCACACGATTAGAACCACAAAAGGGGTTACAATAAACAGTGGAATAGCACAAAACTGTCCAGATTTGCACACTTTTCAGAAATTGACGTTTTTGAGGTCTTTAGGGTCAGTTTTAGCCTTGGTCCATTTCTGACAAAATTGTCCAGAACTGAAAAATATAGCAGCACACCAAATTTCACTCATTTTGGAAAAAATTTACTAAGTCAAATATGGTTCGTTCCACAAGGTCAGTGCATCTGCCAAAACCTGATTCATTTTTCCAGATTTCCAGATTTGCTCACATTTTAATGATTTGCCATTTTGAGGATCTTAGAATCAAAATTAGCTTCAGTCTATTTCTGGGAAAAATGTTCCAAACTGTCCGAACTAGTCACCCACCAATTTTAAAGCATTTTCAACATCATTTTCTTAGCTAAAATTACCTCAAACAGACTGGTCAGAGAGCTGTCATCCATTTCGACTTCACCTAGCATCATTTTCAAGCCAAGATCTTGCCATGCATGGTTGATTGAGCTTATGAACGACCATATAGCTCAAGTACAGAAGCAAATACACACATTTATAAGCATGCATGTGAAATTTTGAAGATTTTTCAAATGGTTTTAACCCTCACCTTTGCAATTCAACAAGAAGATGCACAAACGCTTGTGAAAATGGCTCGGTGTGCCCTAAGTGCTTGGTTCTTGCTTTGAGCGTGCCTTTCCTTGCCTCTACCTTAATACTTGGCTTTGCTAATGACTATGTAAGACATGTATGAGCTTATATCCAAGAGAAATAGAAAGGAACATAAAAGGAAACAAGGAAACCTTACCTAAGCCGTGGATAGCCCTAGATGAGTTTGTGCCGTGTAGTAGCTTGCTTGCTCGGGTCTTGGAGGCCTCCTACCTTGGCTAAATGGTTTGGTCAGCCTCTTAAGTGCAAGAGGCAGTGAGAAATCGTGGAGAGATAGAGAGATTTTGAGAGCTAAGGCTAAGAGAGAGAAGACAACAAAAGAGAATGAAACTAGTTATTTATTGTTGTCTAGTTTTGATTGTATGGCGTTGGCTGAATTGGCCTTGTTTGCAACGGTTATTGGGGCTTCAAATCTGAAAAATATGCTTCTTGGGAGTGTATGAGGTGTAGGGGAATAATCATGGGGTAGTTTAGGGCTTAGGAAAGAGGGGCAGTGGGGGTGGAGGATGTGGAAGAGCGTGTGTAGGGGGTTGACTAGGTTTAATCGTGTGGTGTTTGTTGTTGTGGGCAGAATTCTGCCTTGTCTTGAATATACTATAATCTAAGGGTGCTTAGGTGGATTAGGAGTGCAAGAGGAGTGCTTGGGAGTTAGCAAAAAGGTGGTCTAGGGTTTAGGAATGCTTTAGTATATAAAATGAACACTTATATGCATGTATGGTCTTGTTTGACTTTGAATTGTGCATGTAGTGTCAAAAAAACGTGTAGTATGCTAAAAATCTGAATTGGTTGCATTAAAATAGTGTTTAGGCATGTGAGGAGAGAGAGAGAAGTGCATAGGTTTAGTTTAAAGTGTCTAGGATAAGCAAAAGTTATGACATGTGTAAGAGAATGTTGGGTAGAATAGAATATTTTATAGTTAGTGAGTTTTGTAGAGATTTAAATTAGGATTATTTTATAGTTTAGTGCTTTGTGTAGGATGCTTTCTTGATTAACGTGTGTGAGGCCCGACCCCGAATAACATGTCTTACCTCGATTTGCTCACCTTAGACCAAAAATTAAATGACTGACCTTGGATGACGTGTCCTGTCTTGGTTTTCGTACATACCTCGTCATACGTGCCTTGACCTAGAATAGTGTGCCCTAATCCCTGACTCACGTGCGGTACCTAGAAATATGTGCCCTGACCTCGATGTACATGCATTACCTCGTTTTGTATGTCCTAACCTTGAACTGTGTACCTTAACCTAAGTTTAAGAGTCGTACCTTGATTTGCGTGCATTACATTGAATTACGTGCCTTGCATTGGTTTACTTGCATTCACCTAGGATTGCATGCATTAGTCTTGAAGTCCGTGTCTACCTCGCGATTCGTGCCCTGTATTGATTTCTGTGTGTGTCTCGTAGTGCGTGCCCTAGACTTAGGAAAGCGTACCCGCACGCTAATCAATAAAGAATCCTACACCAAGCACTAGACTATAAAATAATCCTACAAATACCACTAACTATTATTATAATCCTAATTCAAATCTCTATAAAATCCACTAACACCTAAATATTATATTTTAAACTCACTAAAAGACAAAATCTCACAAACCTCTAAACATATCCTACATTCTATTCTACCTAAAATCCCTAAATACCCAACATTCTCTTACACACATGTTTAAACAATTCAAAAGATGACAAAAATCTGAATTTTTGCATGCCCAAGGCCAACATATGCATCAACTTTTCCAAAAGCCTCATTTTTCTCTCATTTCTCTCACTTTCCTCACATTTTCTCTCTCTCCCTCTCACTCTCTCTCTCCATTTCGGTTTTGGCTGAGTTATCTCCACCTCTTACCTCATCTTCATCATCCTGTGGTGCATCAAGACAAACCACAAGCAAAGAACCTCACCCAAGCAAGCTAGGATGCAAGAAACAGACATGCAAGCATTTTGAGTCACCATTTTCGGCCTTGGTGAGTTTTTAAGCTTCCATTTCTTTTCTTCTTGTTCTAACCTCATGCATGTGCTAAGAGATTGATCACTAAGCTAGGAAAAATAGAGAAAATCTAGTTGGAATCTCGGCTAAGCAAGAAGAAGAAGAGATTTGAGCTTCAACAAGGTTTTGAGCATTTTTTGGGTTGATTGCTAAGGTGAGGGTTAAAACCTTTTGAAAACTCTTCAAAATTTCACATGAATGCTCATGAATGTGTGTATTTGCTTCTGTACTTGAGATATATGGTCGTTCATAAGCTTAAACAACCATGCATGGCAAGATCTTGGCTTGAAAATGATGCTAGGTGAAGTCGAAATGGATGACAGCTCTCTGACCAGTCTGTTCGAGGTACGTTTAGCTAAGCAAATGATGTTGAAAATGTTTGAAAATTGGTGGGTGACTGGTTTGGACGGTTTTGAACATTTTTCCCACAAATAGGCCGAAGCTAATTTTGACTCTAAGGTCCTCAAAATGGCAAATCATTAAAATGTGACCAAATCTGGAAATCTGGAAAAATGAATCAGGTTTTGGCAGATGCACTGACCTTGTGAAATGAACCATATTTGACTTAGTAAATGTTGTACAAAACTTATGAAATTCAGTGTGCTGCTAGACTTTTCAGTTCTGGACAATTTTGTCAGAAATGGACCAAAGCTAAAACTGACTCTAAGGACCTCAAAAACATCAATTTCTGAAAAGTGTACAAATCTGGACAGTTTTGTGCTACCTCACTGTTTCGGATATAACTAATGATTCTGAACTCGAATTGATGCAAGGTTTGTTTCTGATTTTAGTTAACTTCTTAAGCTTTAATTTGAAATCTTATTTACTGAATTTGGAGATTGTTTGTTTATCCTATTGATTGTGAGAAAACAGCCTATTGCAGTAAAGGTTTTATTTAGCTACATGCTTGGAAAATTGTTGTAACCCCTTTTGTGGTTCTAATTGTGTGGAAATGTGGTGTTGGATTGTTATGTGGACTGTTTTGAGTACTTGAGGATGCTTGAATGTAATGATGCATGACTTGAGAATGATTTTGAGTTGACTTAGGGTTTTAATCATACGATCAATCATGAAATGGATAGCCTAGTGACTACGTAGTATTGCTAAGAGTTGATTCTTGGTTATTGTCTGGAAATTATATGTTTAGTGGGCTGCTCGTAAATGTTTTATAACTTCAAATGTGAGTTTGACCATTGCATGTTGACAATTAAGCTTTTCTTGCACCCGAACCCATGTTGATATCATTGCATGTTGAATAATCTTATCACTTGATTGCGTGGACTTTTTAATGAGTTATATGGCCTGTTTTACATGTGTTACATGGCTGCCCGTTTAATTTCCATATAACTCAATATGCCTTTCAAGTGAAATTTCCTGTCTTATCGTGTCCTGCTTGTTTATCTGTCAATGTGCAATCCTATGACTGTCCGGAGGCAACCTACTTTGTTGTCTTCCTTCTGTGATATATATTACCTGTCATGAATGTGCATTGCATACAAGGTTGCAACCTTTCCTATCGGCATGGTGGCGATCACGTACGTCGGGCGGCATCGGGCTTGCCGGTGTTACCGTGACCACCATGGTCCCATTCCCTCTGTCGCTTGGGGGCTAGACTTCCTCGGAGAGTTGGGTCGTAGGATTTTGGGGTACATCCGGAGTACACCCACCTGGTGTGTTTGGGGGATGATTTGAAGTCGGCCGCAACAACTGATCCTGGATCTGATCTGAGAGCAAAAGCTCACCGTATCCTTTTTATTATGTGTATAAGTACTCCCGCTTGGATCCTAGAGAACCTCGGGGAAGAAAGACCAGTATTCCTGTTCTGTACTTGTATTTCTGTACTTATATTTCTGTACTTGTATTTCTGTTGTATTCATGTTTGAGAAAGGGGTTTTCATAAGTTTAACTGGAAAATGAGTTTCAAAACTTATTTCTCATTCCCCCTCGCTGAGTTCATAAGTACTCACCCTCTTTTATCATCTCAGGTGAAGAAGAACAGGGACAGGAACCCGACGATAATGTACCTAACGATGAACCCCTGGAGTGATTGCCTGTTATTGTTGTTTTGCTTGAACGTGACTACATGTGTACCTTGTGCTGCTTGAAGACTATCTATCTTATGTTGTTGTTGTCGCTAATGTAAAAGACCCCCGTTGTAATTTGGGGTCTAATTTTGGTTTGTATTTATATTAAGTAGACTGATACTAGACATACTGTGATCGTTTTTGCTTTTGTTATCATTAGTATCTATCATAGGTTATGATGCTAGCTAAGGAATAGGAAAATGAACTTATACAATCTCAACAGGTACTCGCTAATAAGCTAAGATCAACAGGTATATTTTGAAACGAGGATAAATGGACAAACGAGACATAGTATCATGCTAGGTTATAAATCAAACGGGATGTCGTAATAACCAATAGGCAATTCAATTGATGATAAAATAGTAAACTCTAGTCGGGAATGAACTTAAATTGAAAGTTTTGAGGCTGTTAGAAAATTTAGGTCAAAACAAGAGCCCAATTACAGCCGTTATGCTGTCGGATTTCTGGAAAATTTTGGAGTCTAGAATAAATCGTTAAGTGTTAAACCTCCTAGAATGGTTAAGAATGTGAAAGGACTTGAATATTTAGATCACACCCTAGTCTAACCTTTATAGGCCAGGTTGGGGCGTGACACCTTAGAAGAATGAATTGTATTTAGTTTTGTGTGCCTTGCATTGAATTTCGTGCTTTCATATAGGGTTACGTGCGTTTACTTAAAAAACGTGCGTTCGTCTCGTAGTTCGTGTCCTACCTCGAAGTACGTGCCCTAAGCCTAGGAAAGCGTGTCTTCACGCTAATCAAGAAAGCATCTTACACGAAGCACTAGACTATTAAACAATCCTAAAAAATCCACTAACAATACAATAATCCAAATTCCTTTCACTAGAAGACAAAAATGCACCAAAAACAAAACATTCTTTATTCTTTATGCATTATTCTTTTTTTTTGCACTTTCAAAATACAATTAAATAACACTCAAAAGAAGACACAAAATTCAGATTTGGCACATGCAATAGCCGGCCATGCCTTGTTCTTGAGCAAGAAATTTGAGCAACATATTTTATTCTATGCATGCAAAGACAAAAAATGACATAAGGCATTAAAATAATTGCTCAAATCCCTTCAATCCCCACCATATCCGACCAGCCCTTGCATGCCCATTCTAGCATTCAAAATTTAAAGCATTTTGGAGACAAAAGCTGAAATTGAAAGCCTCAAGGCCGAGCATGCTCCTCAAGTTGCAAAGCCTTTGTTTTATCTTCATTTTCTTCATTTCTTTCTCTCACATTTCTCTCTCACTCTCTTTTCCTCTCTCCATTTCAGTCCTTGGCTGAACTCTCACCATCCTTGCTCATCTTCATCACACCTTGGTCGAACAAGGCAAGCAAATCATCAAGAAAACCAAGCAATCAAGCTAGAGTTCGAAAAACACTCATGCATGTGCATTGAAGCTTCATTTCGGCCTTAGGAAAAAATAGAGAAAACCAAGTTGAAATCTCAGCCAAGCAAGGAGAAGAACAGATTTGAGCTTCAACCAGGTTTTTGAGCATAGTTTGGTTGATTGCAAAGGTGAGGGTTAAAAGCTTTTGAAAACTCTTTGAAATTTCACATGCATGTTCACAAATGTGTATATTTGCTTCTGTACTTGAGTTATGTGGTCATTCATGAGCTTAAACAACCATGCATGGCAAGAACTTGGCTTGAAAATGATGCTAGGTAAAGTCGAATTTATGAGACAGCTTTCTAACCAGTCTGTTCGAGGTAATTTTGGCTAAGCAAATGATGTTGAAATTGCGTAAAAATCACTAGATGACTAGTTTGGACAGTTTTGAACAATTTTCACAGAAATAGGCAAAGTCAAATTTTGGCTCTAAGGTCCTCAAAATGGCAAAATCACGAAAGGTAGCTAAATCTGGAAAAATTGGAGGAAATGAAACAGTTTTGGCAGATGCACTGACTATGTAGAACGAGAGGTTTTTGACCTAGCAACTGACATCCAAATTGCGTGAAATTTTATTTGCTGCTATATTTTTTAGTTGTGGACATTTTTCCCAGAAATAGGCTTAGGCTAAAAATGAACCTAAGGACCTCAAAAACATGAAATATCGAAAGATAGGCAAATCTGGACAGTTTTGTGCAGTTCCACTATTTCGGCTATATCTAATGATCCCGAACTCCAATTGATGCAAGGTTTGTTTCTGATTTTAGTTACCTTCTTAAGATTTAATTTGACATCTTATTCACTGAATTTAGAGATTGTTTGATTATCCGATTGATTGTGGGAAAACAGCCTATTGCAGTGAGTATTCCACTTAGCTATGTGCTTGGAAAACTATTGTAACCTCTTTTGTGGCACTGATTGCTTGGAATTGTGGTGTTGGAATATTATGTGGACTGTTTTGAGCACTTGAGGATGTATGAATTGATTGATGCATGACTTGGGAATGATGTTAAGTTGACTTAGGGTTTTGATCGCACAATTATGCATGAAATAGAAACCCTAATGACAAAGTATTCTTGCTAAGTGTTAACCATTGGATATTGTGAGGAAACTGTACGTTGCGTGGGCTGCCCGTAAATGTTTTATAATTTCAAAAGTGATATTGACCATTGCATGTTGACAAATAAGCTTTTCTTGCATTTGAACCCATGTTGATATCATTGCATGTTGAGTAATCTTATCACTTGATTGCGTGGACCTTTTAATGAGTTATATGGCCTGTTTTACAAGTGTTACATGGCTGCCCGTTTAATTTCCATATAACTCTATATGCCTTTCAAGTGAAATTTACTGTCTTATCGTGTCCTGCTTGTTTATCTGTCAATGTGCAATCCTATGACTGTCCGGAGGCAACCTACTTTGTTGTCGTCCTTCTGTGATATATATTACCTGTCATAAATGTGCATTGCATACAAGGTTGTAACCTTTCCTGTCGGCATGGTAGCGATCACGTACGCCGGGCGGCATCGGGCTTGCCGGTGATACCGTGACCACCATGGTCCCATTCCCTCTCTCGCTTGGGGGCTAGACTTCCTCAGAGAGTTGGGTCGTAGGATTTTGGGGTACATCCGGAGTACACCCACCTGGTGTGTTTGGGGGATGATTCGAAGTCGGCCGAAACAACTGATCCTGGATCTGATCTGAGAGCAAAAGCTCACCATATCCTTTTTATTATGTGTATAAGTACTCCCGCTTGGATCCTAGAGAACCTCGGGGAGGAAAGACCGGTATTCCTGTTTCTGTATTTGTATTTCTGTACTTGTATTTATGTTGTATTCATGTTTGCAAAAGGGATTTTCATAAGTTTAACCGGAAAATGAGTTTCAAAACTTATTTCTAGTTCCCCCTCGCTGAGTTCATAAGGACTCGCCCTCTTTTATCATTTCAGGTGAAGAAGAACAGATACAGGAACCCGAGCTCAATGTACCTAATGATGAACCCCTGGAATGATTGCTTGTTATTGTTGTTTTGCTTGAACGTGACTTCTTGTGAACTTTTGTTACTTGAAGACTATTTCCCTTATGTTATTTGTTGCTTGTGATGTAAAAGAACCCCGCTCTAATTTAGGGTCTAATTTTGGTTTGTACTTTTAAGTAGACTGATGCTAGACATGATACTACTATGATCGTTTTGCTTTTACTACCGCTAGTATCTATCACAGGTTATGATGCTTAGTTAAGAAATAGGCAAATGAACTTATCCAATCTCAACAGGTACTCGCTAATAAGTTAAGATCAACAGGTATATTTTGAAATGAGAATAAATGGACAAACGAGACATAGTATCAAGCTAGGTTATAAATCAAACGGGACGTCGAATTAACCAATAGGCAATTCAATTGATGGAGTAATAGTAATCTTAGCTGGAATTGAATTGGAGATGGTAAATTTTGAGGCTGTTAGAAAATTTAGGTCAAAACAAAGAGCCCAATTACAGCCGTTATGCTGCCGGATTTCCGGAAAAATTTTGAAGTCCAGAATAAAACCGTTAAGTGTTAAACCTCCTAGAATGGTTAAGGATGGGAAAGGAGTTGAATGGTTAGATCACACCCTAGGCTAACCCTTATAGGCCGGGTTGGGCCGTGCCCCCTTACCCCCAACCCGGCCTATAAAGGTTAGACTAGGGTGTGATCTAAACATTCAAGTCCATTCACATTCTTAATCGTTCTAGGAGGTTTAACACTTAACGTTTTATTCTAGACTCCAAATTTTTCGGAAATCCGGCAGCATAACGGCTGTAATTGGGCTCTTTGTTTTGACCTAAATTTTCTAACAGC
This sequence comes from Ehretia macrophylla, assembly GCA_037974665.1. NCBI lineage: Eukaryota > Viridiplantae > Streptophyta > Magnoliopsida > Boraginales > Ehretiaceae > Ehretia > Ehretia macrophylla. Next base: position 18,497,904 of record CM075779.1, read on the forward strand.
CTCAAAACTTTCAATTCAAGTTCATTCCCAACTAGAATTTACTATTTTATCATCAATTGAATTGCCTATTGGTTATTTCGATGTCCCGTTTGATTTATAACCTAGCATGATACTATGTCTCGTTTGTTTATTTGTCCTCGTTACAAATATACATGTTGATCTTAGCTCAATAGCAAGTACCTATTAAGATTGGATAAGTTCATTTACTTAGTTCTTAACTAAAGCGTCGTAACCTAAGATAGATACTAGCGGTAGTAAAAGCAAAATGATCATAGTAGTGTCATGTCTAGTATCAGTCTACTTAACATAAGTACAAACCAAAATTAGACCCCAAAGTACAATGGGGGTCTTTTACATTAGCAACAACAACAACATAAGATAAATAGTCTTCAAGCAGCACAAGGTACACAAGTAGTCACGTTCAAGCAAAACAACAATAACAGGCAATCACTCCAGGGGTTCATCATTAGGTACATTATCCTCGGGTTCCTGCACTTGTTCTTCTTCACCTGAGATGATAAAAGAGGGTGAGTCCTTATGAACTCAACGAGGGGGAGCGAGAAATAAGTTTTGAAACTCATTTTCCGGTTAACCTTATGAAAATCCCTTTCTCAAACATGAATACAACATAAATACAAGTACAGAATTACAAGTATAGAACAGGAATAATAGTCTTTCCTCCCTGAGGTTCTCTAGGATCCAAGCGGGAGTACTTATACACATAATAAAAAGGATACGGTGAGCTTTAGCTCTCAAATCAAGTCAAGTAACAGGAGTTGCGGCCGACTTTAATTCATCCCCAAAACACGCCAGGTGGGTGTACTCCGGATGTACCCCGAAATCCTACGATCCAACTCTCCGAGGGTGAAATGCCAAGCGAGAGTGGGAATTGGACCATGGCAGTCACGGTAACACCGGCAAGCCCGACGCCGCTCGGCGTGCGTGAAACACTACCATGCCACACTGAAAGGTTGCAACGTCGAATGCAATGCACATTTATAACATTTAACATATCACATTAGGAGGACAACAAAGTAGGTTGCCTCCGAGCAGTTATAAGATCGCATGTTAACAAGTAGTCGAAAGAGGCACGATAAGACAAGTAATTTCACATGAGAGGCATATGGAGTTATATGAACATTAATCGGGCAGCCATGTAACACATGTAAAACAGGTCATATAACTCATTAAGAAGCTCATATAATCAAGTGATACGAATTATTCAACATGCAACAACATTTACGTGGGTTCGGTAGCAAGAAAAGCTTATTTGACAACATGCCATGGTCAAATTCACATTTGAAGTTATAGAACAATTACAGGCAGCCCACTAAGCATATAATTTCCACACCAAACCAAGAGATCAACACTTAGTAAAGCTACCTAGTCATTAGGGTTTCTATTTCATGCTTAATCGTGTGATGAAAACCCTAAGTCAACTCAAAGTCATTCTTAAGTCATGCATCATTCCATTCAAGCATCCTCAAGTACTCAAAACAGCCCACATAACATCCCAACACAACTTTTCCACACAATTAGTATCACAAGAGAGGTTACAATAATTTTCCAAGCATGTAGCTAAATAAAACCTTTACTGCAATAGGCTGTTTTCTCACAATCAATAGGATAATCAAACAATCTCCAAATTCAGTGAATAAGATGTCAAATTAAATCTTAAGTTAACTAAAATCAGAAACAACCCTTGCATCAATTGGAGTTCAGAATCATTAGTTATGGCCGAAACAGTGAGGTAGCACAAAACTGTCCAGATTTGCACACTTTTCAGAAATTGACGTTTTTGAGGTCCTTCGGGTCAGTTTTAGCTTTGGTCCATTTCTGACAAAATTGTCCACAACTGAAAAATATAGTAGCACACCAAATTTCATGCAATTTAGGAAACATTTACTAAGTCAAATAAGGTTCGTTCCACAAGGTCAGTGCATCTGCCAAAACCTGCTTCATTTCTCCAGATTTCCAGATTCGGTCACATTTTAAAGATTTGCCATTTTGAGGACCTTAGAATTAAAATTAGCTTCGGCCTATTTCTAGGAAACATGTCCAAAACTGTCCAAACTAGTCACCTACCAATTTTCAAGCATTTTCAACATCATTTGCTTAGCTAAACTTACCTCGAACAGACTGGTCAGAGAGCTGTCATCCATTTCGACTTCACCTAGCATCATTTTCAAGCCAAGATCTTGCCATGCATGGTTGTTTAAGCTTATGAACGACCATATAGCTCAAGTACAGAAACAAATACACACATTTATGAGCATGCATGTGAAATTTTGAAGAGTTTTCAAAAGGTTTTAACCCTCACCTTAGCAATCAACCACAAAATGCTCAAGACCCTTTGTTGAAGCTCAAATCTTCTCCTTTCCCTTGCTTAGCCGAGAACCTCACTAGTTTTTCTCTATTTTTCCTAGCTTAATGATCAATCTCTTAGCACAAGCATGAGGTTAAACCATGGAGAACATAAATGGTTGTCAAGAAGCTTACCTAGGGCCGAAATGAAGCTTCAATGCACATGCAAGAGTGATTTTCAAACTCTAGCTTGTTTGCTCGACTTTCTTGATGTTTGCTTGACTTGGCTTAGCTAAGTTATGAAGAAGACAAGCCAAGGAGATAGAGAACTCAGCCAAGAACCGAAATGGAGAGAGGAAATGAGAGGGAAGTGAGAGAAGTTGAAGGAAAATGAGAGAATGTGACAAAGTGATGGCTTTGCAATTCCTTTGAGGGTGTGGTCGGCCTTGGGCAGCCAAAATCTGATTTTTGTGTCTTCAAAATTTTATTTTTTGAATGCTAGCATGGGCATGCAAGGGCTGGTCGAAAATGGTGGAGATTTGAGGGGAATTGAGCAATTTTTTAATGCCTTTGTGTCATAGTTTGTCTAGGATTATGAATAAATTATGCAATGCTAGACTAAATGCACTTAGTGGTCAGCCAAGGGCTTGCAAATTGCTGAAATTTCAGATTCTATTTAACATATTATGGATTATAATAAGGGTGAAATTTGAGGTGCATTGGTTTTGGGTGAGAATAAATAATAAAGAATGTTTAGGTGTTTGTGTAGATTGAATTGTTTATTGTTAGTGGATTTTGTAGAGATTTGAATTAGGATTATTTTATAGTTTAGTGCTTTGTGTAGGATGCTTTCTTGATTAACGTGGTGGCACGGATTCTTAGGTCTAGGGTATGCACTACGAGGCACGCACCGAAATCAAGACAGGGCAACACGAGGTAAACACGAACTACGAGGTAAGACACGAACTTCTAGACTAAGGCACGTACTTCAAGTCTAATGCACAGATTCCAATGCTAATGCATGCAATCCTAGGTGAATGAACGTAGATCAAAATAAGGCACGTAATTCAATGCAATGCACGTAATTCAAGACACGACTCTTAAACCAAGGTTAAGGCACGCAGTTCAAGATTAATGCACACGAAATGAAGAGACACACGCAAATCAAGTTCTTGCACGTAAATTAAGGTCATGGCATGTTTATCTAGGTATCGCATGTATATCGAGGATTAGGGCACACAATTATAGGTTAAGACACGTATAACGAGGCATGTACAAAAACCAAGACAGGGCACGTAATCCTAGGTTAGTCATATAATTTTAGGTCTAAGGCGCGCAAATCAAGGTAGGACACGTTCTTCAGGATGGGGAGGCCTGACCCCGAATTGCGTGCGAAACCTAGCTTCGTTTTCCCTGACCTAGATTTGCGTGCCATGACCTAGGTTTGAGAATTGTATTTAGTTTTATGTGCCTTGCATTGAATTTTGTGCATTCATATAGGGTTACGTGCGTTTACTTGAAAAACGTGTGTTCATCTCGTAGTTCGTGTCCTACCTCGTAGTGCGTGCCTTAGACCTAGGAAAGCATGCCTTCACGCTAATCAATAAAGTATCTTTTACGAAGCACTAGACTATTAAACAATCCTACAAAAACCACTATCAATATAATAATCCTAATTCAATTCACTAGAAGACAAAAAGTCACCAAAAAACAAAACAATCCTTATTCTTTATGCATTATTCTTTTTGCACTCTCAAGATACAATTAAATAATGCTTAAAGTTGACAAAAATTCAGCATTCTTTAATGCCTTGGCCGACCATATCAAGCTTTTTTGCACAAGGTTTGAACAACATAAATTAAATATGCATGCTAGACAAACTATGACACCAAAATGCATTAAAAAAATGATCAAAAAACCTTCCACTTGCACACTATTCTCGGCCATATCACTTTGGTCATGCTAAGCATTTCAAATTGAAGCATTTTGATGACACAAATCAGAATTTGGACAGCCCAAGTCTGACCAAACCCTTAAAGCACTTGCAAGCCATCACTTTGCCATATTTTCTTCATTTCTCTTTCATTTCTCTCTCTCTCCCTCTCATTTCTCTCTTCTCTCGGCCTTAGCTGCACATTACTACCTCCTTGGCTTGTCTTCTTCACCAATTAGCTGAGCAAGGTCGAACAGCCATCAAGAAAACCAAGCAAGCAAGCTAGAATTCGAAAAACACTCATGCATGTGCATTAAAGCTTCATTTCAGTCCTAGGTAAGCTTCTTGACATCCATTTCTTTTCTTCATGTTTTAACCTCATGCATGTGCAAAGAGATTGCTCACTAGGCTAGGAAAAATTGAGAAAAGCTAGTGGGATTTCGGCTAGGCAAAGGAAAGGAGAAGATTTGAGCTTCAACCAGGTTTTTGGGCATAGTTTGGTTGATTGCAAAGGTGAGGGTTAAAAGCTTTTGAAAACTCTTTGAAATTTCACATGCATGTTCATAAATGTGTATATTTGCTTCTGTACTTGAGTTATGTGGTTGTTCATGAGCTTAAATAACCATGCATGGCAAGAACTTGGCTTGAAAATGATGCTAGGTAAAGTCGAATTTATGAGACAGCTTTCTGACCAGTCTGTTCGAGGTAATTTTGGCTAAGCAAATGATGTTTAAATTGCGTAAAAATCACTAGGTGACTAGTTTGGACAGTTTTGAACAATTTTCACAGAAATAGGCAAAGTCAAATTTTGGCTCTAAGGTCCTCAAAATGGCAAAATCACAAAAGGTAGCTAAATCTGGAAAAATTTGAGGAAATGAAACAGTTTTAGCAGATGCACTGACTATGTGGAACGAGAGGTTTTTGACCTAGCAAATGACATCCAAATTGCGTGAATTTTTGTGTGCTGCTAGATTGTTTAGTTGTGGACATTTTTTTCCAGAAATAGGCTTAAGCTAAAAATGAACCTAAGGACCTCAAAAACATGAAATATCGAAAGATAGGCAAATCTGGACAGTTTTGTGCAGTTCCACTATTTCGGCTATATCTAATGATCCCGAACTCCAATTGATGAAAGGGTTGTTTCTGATTTTAGTTAACTTCTTAAGATTTAATTTGACATCTTATTCACTGAATTTGGAGATTTTTTGATTATCCGATTGATTGTGAGAAAACAGCCTATTGCAGTGAGTGTTCCACTTAGCTATGTGCTTGGAAAACTATTGTAACCTCTTTTGTGGTACTAATTGCTTGGAATTGTGGTGTTGGAATATTATGTGGACTGTTTTGAGCACTTGAGGATGTATGAATTGAATGATGCATGACTTGGGAATGATGTTAAGTTGACTTAGGGTTTTGATCGCACGATTATGCATGAAATGGAAACCCTAATGACTAAGTATTCTTGCTAAGTGTTAACCATTGGATTTTGTGAGGAAACTGTACGTTGCGTGGGCTGCCCGTAAATGTTTTATAACTTCAAAGGTGATTTTGAACATTGTGTGTTGACAAATGAGCTTTTCTTGCATCCGAACCCACGTTGATAACATTGCATGTTGAATAATCTTATCACTTGATCACGTGGGCTTCTTAACGAGTTATATGGCCTGTTTTACATGTGTTATATGGCTGCCTGTTTAATTCCCACATAACTCTATGTGCCTTCAAGTGAAATTTCCTGTCTTATCATGCCCTGCCTGTTTACTTGGTCAATGTGCAACCTTATGACTGTCCGGAGGCAACCTACTTTGTTGTCCTCCTACTGTGATATATTACCTGTCATGAATGTGCATTGCATACAAGGTTGTAACCTTTCTTGTCGGTATGGTAGCGATCACGTACACCGGGCGGCATCGGGCTTGCCGTTATTACCGTGACCGCCATGGTCCCATTCCCTCTCTCACTTGGGGGCTAGACTTCCTCGGAGAGTTGGGTCGTAGGATTTTGGGGTACATCCGGAGTACACCCACCTGGTGTGTTTGGGGAATGATTTGAAGTCGGCCGCAACAACTAATCCTGGATCTGATCTGAGAGCAAAAGCTCACCGTATCCTTTTTATTATGTGTATAAGTACTCCCGCTTGGATCCTAGAGAACCTCGGGAAGGAAAGACCGGTATTCCTGTTTCTGTACTTGTATTTCTGTTGTATTCATATTTGAAAAAGGGATTTTCATAAGTTTAACCGGAAAATGAGTTTCAAAACTTATTTCTCGTTCCCCCTCGCTGAGTTCATAAGGACTCACCCTCTTTTATCATTTCAGGTGAAGAAGAACAGGTACAGGAACCCGAGCTCAATGTACCTAATGATGAACCCCTGGAGTGATTGCCTGTTATTGTTGTTTTGCATGAACGTGACTACTTGTGTATTTTGTGCTGCTTGAAGACCATTTATCTTATGTTGCTTGTTGTTGCTAATGTAAAAGACCCCTGTTGTAATTTGGGGTCTAATTTTGGTTTGTACTTATATTAAGTAGACTAATACTAGACATACTATGATCGTTTTTGCTTTTATTATCACTAGTATCTATCATAGGTTATGATGCTTAGTTAAGAAATAGGCAAATGAACTTATCCAATCTCAACAGGTTCTCGCTAATAAGCTATGATCAACAGGTATATTTTGGAACGAGGATAAATGGACAAACGAGACATAGTATCATGCTAGGTTATAAATCAAACGGGACGTCGAAATAACCAATAGGCAATTCAATTGATGATTAAATAGTAAATTCTAGTCGGGAATGAACTTGAATTGAAAGTTCTGAGGCTGTTAGAAAATTTAGGTCAAAACAAAGAGCCCAATTACAGCCGTTATGCTGCCGGATTTTCGGAAAATTTTGGAGTCTAGAATAACACGTTAAGTGTTAAACCTCATAGAACGATTAAGAATTTGAAAGGACTTGAATGTTTAGATCACACCCTAGTCTAACCTTTATAGGCCGGGTTGGGGCGTGACACCTTAGAAGAATGGTATCAGAGCTTAGATTGCTTAAGCCGGGTTTAACTCTCGGACCGTGGGTAGAGCCCTAAGATAATTAGGATGACTTGATTATGTGTTATTGTGTTAAATGTGCCTTCTATGTTCTATGTGCTTAAGTGACTTATATGCCTTAAATGTTTTTAGAATTGTACCTATAATATGTTGCATATTTTATGCATTAGATTCTTAATTATCGTATTTTAATAAATTGTGCCTATAGATGGCCGGCCCTAGTACCCGTACTACTAATAGGAGCGGTGAACCTCAAGAGACCGAGGATGCCTATCAGACTAATCCCGGTATAACTATGTTTAATATGATGGCAACTGCCATGGATCGTGTATCACGAGTGATGGAGCGTCAGGATGCTCGTGAGGCCAACAACAACATCAACAACAGGAATGAGGGTAACCATGGGAGACATAGCAGAATGAAGGAATTCCTTGACTTTCGGCCGTCTAAATTCTATGGGGAAGCTGATGATGAGAAAGCCGAGGCTTGGCTGTCCGTGATCGAGAAGATTTTCAGGCCACTTGATTATACAGATGAAGAAAAATTGGAGTTTGCTGTATTTCTGTTACACGGGGATGCCGAGCATTGGTGGCACACTGTAGAGGCACTGTGGGAGACTGATCAGACACCTCGCTTGTGGGGTAATTTCGTTAAGGCATTTAAGGAGAAATATGTACCTGCAGTTTTCAGGCAGAGGCGGATCGAGGAGTTCATGCACTTGACCCAGGGTAATATGACAGTGGCCTAGTACGAGGCTCGTTTTGACCGACTGTCCCGTTATGCTCAGTATATGGTTTGTACTCCGGAGGCAAAAATATGGAAATTTACTATTGGTTAGAGGCCAGAGCTTCAGGACCAGTTAGCTTCACATGACTTCGCTACTTACTCTGCCCTCTTTGCTGCTGCCCCTGGAGTTGAGAAGAGAAGACTAGATGGAGCCAGCTCGAGTCAGCCCAACAAGAAACCATATCAGCCTCCAGGTCAGCAGAGGAAGTTTTAGAGTCAGGGTCGCAGTCAGGCCTAGAGCCAGAACAGACCAGGGAATAACCGTGGCCCGACGAAAGCGTCATCAGCCTCTTCCGCCCGCGGATCCACAGGTAGTTCAACTGCTACTCAGTCCGTCAGCTGTCCATATTGTGACAGGAAGAGGCATACCGAGGCCCAGTGTTGGAGGAAGTTGGGACGATGTATGAGGTGCGGCAGTGATCAATACCAGATCAAGGATTGCCCTAAACGTCAGGCAAGGAAGAATCAGGGTAAACTAGCCGGTAGAGGCAAGACTCCAATTCCTAGAGTCCAGGCTCGAGCCTATGCTATCGAGTGCGAGGAGATTCCAGATGAGACCGCTGTTGTTGAAGGTACATTCTTCATACTGAATCAACCTGTTAAGGTGTTAATTGATCCGGGTGCTACTCATTCATTTATTACTCCCTTATGTATGGAACGTGTGAAATTGAAAGTTGTATGTTTTCCATATGAAGTAGAAGTTGGTACTCCAATGGGTTCTAAACTTGTAACTAGTTCAGCTTATAAAGCATGTAAAATCCAAATTAAGGATAGGGAATTCTCGGCCAATCTTATTGTATTACCTTTTCGAGACTACGAGGTCATTTTAGGGATGGACTGGCTGGCAAAACATCATGTCCAACTGGATTGCCGGGCGAAGATTATAACGTTCCGGGTACCTGATCAACCGATACTGGAGATAATGGGTCGAAGAGATTTCACCGGGAGTTCCATCATTTCATCTACAAAAGCAGTGAAGTCCTTGAGGAAATGATGCAGCGGATACTTGGCTTACCTTATCAACAAGCCGTCGGATAAAGCTAAGTTAGAGGAGATGCCTGTGATCAAAGACTATGCTGATGTATTCCCTGAAGAATTACCCGATTTACCCCCAAATCGGGAGATCGAGTTTGTTATAGAGTTGCTACCTGGCACCCAGCTGATATCAAAAGCTCCCTATCGTATGGCACCGGCTAAGCTACAAGAATTAAAGGACCAATTGCAAGGATTATTGAAAAAGGGATTTGTACAACTGAGCTCTTCACCGTGGGATGCGCCCGTGCTATTTGTTAAGAAGAAAGATGGAACGTTGAGACTATGCATTGACTATCGAGGTTTAAACCAAGTGACTGTCAAGAATAAATACCCACTTCCCCTGATTGACGAGTTATTTGATCAACTGCAAGGAGCCAAAGTGTATTCGAAACTCGACTTGAGACAAGGGTATTATCAGTTGCGGATCAAGAAGGAAGATGTGCCTAAAACGGCTTTCAGGATAAGATATGGGCACTATGAATATGTGGTGATGCCTTTTGGACTAACTAATGCCCCTGTAGCCTTTATGGATTTGATGCATAGGGTGTTTCAACCCTACTTGGACCAATTTGTGGTGATCTTCATTGATGATATTTTGGTATACTCGAAATCGGAGGCGGAGCATGAGCAACATCTGCGGTTGGTACTGCAGAAACTTCGAGAGCACCAATTGTATGCAAAGTTTAGTAAATGTGAATTTTGGTTGCAGCAGATTGCATTTTTGGGGCATATCATATCCCAAGAGGGAATAGCGGTAGATCCAGCAAAGATCGATGCAGTGATGTCTTGGAAGAAGCCATAAAATGTTACGGAAGTCCGGAGTTTTCTTGGTCTAGCCGGCTATTATCGGAGGTTCGTGAAGGACTTCTCTAAGATTGCAGGACCACTTACAAAGCTTACTCAAAAGAAAACCAAGTTCGTGTGGGATGATAAGTGTGAGAACAGCTTCCAAGAGTTGAAGAAGAGATTGACTACTGCACCAGTTATTGCATTGCCTGAGGGGAGTCAAGGTTTCGTAATCTATAGCGATGCTTCAAAAGAAGGATTGGGATGTGTATTGATGCAAAATGGAAGAGTGATTGCATATACTTCTAGGAAACCGAAGCCGTATGAGATGAATTACCCGACACATGATTTGGAGTTAGCGGCTGTTGTGTTTGCACTTAAGAAATGAAGGCATTATCTGTGGGGTAACAAGTTTGAGGTATTTACCGATCGTAAGAGCTTGAAATACTTGTTCTCTCAAAAGGAGTTGAATATGAGGCAAAGGCGGTGGATGGAGCTTTTGGATGATTACAACTGCTCAATTAATTATGTGCCCGGTAAGGCGAACGTAGTCACAGATGCCTTAAGCAGAAAAGCAAGCATGGCGAAACTGGAAGTCAAGGTGCAGGAGTTGTTGGAGGAAGCGTTTCTATGGAAACCACAATTGACTCAGAAGGGGTTACTTTTTGCCACTACCCAAGTTCAATTGACTTTGTTATCTGAGTTACGAGAGGCTCAACAGAAGGACCAACAATTTCAAAAGATTAAGGAAAGCAACGTAGATTTCAAGTTTCATGATGATGGTATTTGGAGGTTTAGGAACCGGGTTTGTGTTCCCAATGAACCAGAGCTGAAAAAGAAGATTCTTGAGGAAGCGCATAATTCAAGATATACTATTCACCCCGGTGGAACAAAGATGTATCGGGATTTGAAGCAACACTATTGGTGGAATAACATGAAAAGAGAAATTGCGGAGTTTGTAGCACGGTGTTTAACTTGCTAGAGAGTCAAAGCAGAACATCAACGACCCGCAGGTTTACTTCAGCCGTTGAAGATTCCTCAATGGAAATGGGAACATATAACTATGGATTTTGTTATGGACCTGCCTAGATCACGAAAGGGTCGTGACGCCGTTTGGGTTATAGTGGATAGATTGACTAAGTCGGCGCACTTTTTACCAATAAACAATGAAGATAGTCCTGAGAAATTGGGAGATATGTATGTGGCGGAGATTGTAAGATTGCACGGGATTCCTGTGAGTATTGTATCGGATAGGGATCCTCGTTTTACTTCCCGATTTTGGAAGAGATTGCAGGAAGCTTTGGGGACGAAATTGAGTTTTAGCACGGCTTATCACCCTCAGACGGACGGTCAATCGGAGAGAACTATTCAGATTTTGGAGGATATGCTGAGGGCATGTGTGTTGGACTTCGGGAAAGGTTGGAAGAAATATCTATCTCTAGCAGAGTTCGCCTACAACAATAGTTATCAGGCCACTATCGGGATGGCCCCATTTGAGGCGCTGTATGGACGTAAGTGTCGATCCCCAATCTACTGGGATGAAGTAGGTGAGGTGAAGACTTTTGACCCGACCCTTTTACCTGAACTGATGAAAACTGTTGACAACATCCACCTCATCCGAAAACGGATGCTTACCGCCCAGAGCAGGCAGAAGAGTTATGTAGACCGACGAAGACGGAGTCTCGCGACAAGGTGTTCTTGAAGATATCACCCCGGAGGGGACTGATTAAACATGGCAAGGGTGGAAAGCTGAGCCCGAGATTTGTAGGACCATTTGAGATAGTTGAGAAGGTTGGCAAGTTGGCGTATCGCCTAGCACTACCCCAGAACCTCTCCAATATTCACGACGTCTTTCATGTTTCGATGCTACGGAAGTACCATCCTGACCCGTCGCATATCTTGGAGCCAGAGCCATTGCAGCTTCGGGAAAACTTGTCTTACTAGGAGAAGCCCATTCGGATCCTAGACCAGCAGGATCGGGAGTTGCGCAACAAAACTATACCTATGGTGAAAGTGCTGTGGGATCATCATGGACTCGAAGAAGCAACGTGGGAAAGGCGAGACCAGATGGAGCAGCAGTATCAAGCATTATTTCAAGGTAATATTGAATTTCGGGACGAAATTCTTTGAAGGAGGGGAGGATGTGAGGCCCGACCCCGAATTGCGTGTGAAACCTAGCTTCGTTTACCCTGACCTAGATTTGCGTGCCATGACCTAGGTTTGACAATTGTATTTAGTTTTGTGTGCCTTGCATTGAATTTCGTGCATTCATATAAGGTTACGTGCGTTTACTTGAAAAACGTGCGTTCGTCTCGTAGTTCGTGTCCTACCTCGTAGTGCGTGCCTTAGACCTAGGAAAGCATGCCTTCACGCTAATCAATAAAGTATCTTTTACGAAGCACTAGACTATTAAACAATCCTACAAAATCCACTATCAATATAATAATCCTAATTCAATTCACTAGAAGACAAAAAGTCACCAAAAAACAAAACATTCCTTATTCTTTATGCATTATTCTTTTTGCACTCTCAAGATACAATTAAATTATGCTTAAAGTTGACAAAAATTCAGCATTCTTTAATGCCTTGGCCGACCATATCAAGCTTTTTTGCACAAGGTTTGAACAACATAAATTAAATATGCATGCTAGACAAACTATGACACCAAAATGCATTAAAAAAATGATCAAAAAACCTTCCACTTGCACACTATTCTCGGCCATATCACTTTGGCCATGCTAAGCATTTCAAATTGAAGCATTTTGATGACACAAATCATAATTTGGACTGCCCAAGGCTGACCAAACCCTTAAAGCACTTGCAAGCCATCACTTTGCCATATTTTCTTCATTTCTCTTTCTTTTCTCTCTCTCTCCCTCTCATTTCTCTCTTCTCTCGGCCTTAGCTGCACATTACTACCTCCTTGGCTTGTCTTCTTCACCAATTAGCTGAGCAAGGTCGAACAGCCATCAAGAAAACCAAGCAAGCAAGCTAGAATTCGAAAAACACTCATGCATGTGCATTAAAGCTTCATTTCAGTCCTAGGTAAGCTTCTTGACATCCATTTCTTTTCTTCATGTTTTAACCTTATGCATGTGCTAAGAGATTGCTCACTAGGCTAGGAAAAATTGAGAAAAGCTAGTGGGATTTCGGCTAGGCAAAGGAAAGGAGAAGATTTGAGCTTCAACCAGGTTTTTGGGCATAGTTTGGTTGATTGCAAAGGTGAGGGTTAAAAGCTTTTGAAAACTCTTTGAAATTTCACATGCATGTTCATAAATGTGTATATTTGCTTCTGTACTTGATTTATGTGGTCGTTCATGAGCTTAAATAACCATGCATGGCAAGAACTTGGCTTGAAAATGATGCTAGGTAAAGTCAAATTTATGAGACAGCTTTCTGACCAGTCTGTTCGAGGTAATTTTGGCTAAGCAAATGATGTTTAAATTGCGTAAAAATCACTAGGTGATTAGTTTGGACAGTTTTGAACAATTTTAGCAGAAATAGGAAAATTCAAATTTTGGCTCTAAGGTCCTCAAAATGGCAAAATCACAAAAGGTAGCTAAATCTGGAAAAATTTGAGGAAATGAAACAGTTTTGGCAGATGCACTGACTATGTGGAACGAGAGGTTTTTGACCTAGCAAATGACATCCAAATTGGGTAAAATTTTGTGTGCTCCTAGATTGTTTAGTTGTGGACATTTTTTTCCAGAAATAGGCTTAGGCTAAAAATGAACCTAAGGACCTCAAAAACATGAAATATCGAAAGATAGGCAAATCTGGACAGTTTTGTGTAGTTCCACTATTTCGGCTATATCTAATGATCCCGAAATCCAATTGATGCAAGGTTTGTTTCTGATTTTAGTTAACTTCTTAAGATTTAATTTGACATCTTATTCACTGAATTTGGAGATTGTTTGATTATCCAATTGATTGTGAGAAAACAGCCTATTGCAGTGAGTGTTCCACTTAGCTATGTGCTTGGAAAACTATTGTAACCTCTTTTGTGGCACTAATTGCTTGGAATTGTGGTGTTGGAATATTATGTGGACTGTTTTGAGAACTTGAGGATGTATGAATTGAATGATGCATGACTTGGGAATGATGTTAAGTTGACTTAGGGTTTTGATCGCACGATTATGCATGAAATGGAAACCCTAATGACTAAGTATTCTAGCTAAGTGTTAACCATTGGATTTTGTGAGGAAACTGTACGTTGCGTGGGCTGCCCGTAAATGGTTTATAACTTCAAAGGTGATTTTGACCATTGTGTGTTGACAAATGAGCTTTTCTTGCATCCGAACCCACGTTGATAACATTGCATGTTGAATAATCTTATCACTTGATCACGTGGGCTTCTTAACGAGTTATATGGCATGTTTTACATGTGTTATATGGCTGCCTGTTTAATTCCCACATAACTCTATATGCCTTCAAGTGAAATTTCATGTCTTATCGTGCCCTGCCTGTTTACTTGGTCAATGTGCAACCTTATGACTGTCCGGAGGCAACCTACTTTGTTGTCTTCCTACTGTGATATATTACCGGTCATGAATGTGCATTGCATACAAGGTTGTAACCTTTTTTATTGGTATGGTAGCGATCACGTACGCCGAGCGGCATCGGGCTTGCCGGTGTTACCGTGACCACCATGGTCCCATTCCCTCTCTCGCTTGGGGGCTAGACTTCCTCGGAGAGTTGGGTTGTAGGATTTTGGGGTACATCCGGAGTATACCCACCTGGTGTGTTTGGGGAATGATTTGAAGTCGGCCGCAACAACTGATCCTGGATCTGATCTGAGAGCAAAAGCTCACCGTATCCTTTTTATTATATGTATAAGTACTCCCGCTTGGATCCTAGAGAACCTCAGGGAGGAAAGACCGGTATTCCTATTTCTGTACTTGTATTTTTGTTGTATTCATGTTTGAAAAAGGGATTTTCATAAGTTTAACCGGAAAATGAGTTTCAAAACTTATTTCTCGTTCCCCCTCGCTGAGTTCATAAGGACTCACCCTCTTTTATCATTTCAGGTGAAGAAGAACAGGTACAGGAACCCGAGCTCAATGTACCTAATGATGAACACCTGGAGTGATTTCCTGTTATTGTTGTTTTGCTTGAACGTGACTACATGTGTACCTTGTGCTGCTTGAAGACCATTTATCTTATGTTGCTTGTTGTAGCTAATGTAAAAGACTTCCGTTATAATTTGGGGTCTAATTTTGGTTTGTACTTATATTAAGTAGACTGATACTAGACATACTATGATCGTTTTTGCTTTTATTATCACTAGTATCTATCATAGGTTATGATGCTTAGTTAAGGAATAGGCAAATGAACTTATCCAATCTCAACAGGTACTCGCTAATAAGTTATGATCAACAGGTATATTTTGGAACGAGGATAAATGGACAAACGAGACATAGTATCATGCTAGGTTATAAATCAAACGGGACGTCGAAATAACCAATAGGCAATTCAATTGATGATTAAATAGTAAATTCTAGTCGGGAATGAACTTGAATTGAAAGTTCTGAGGCTGTTAGAAAATTTAGGTCAAAACAAAGAGCCCAATTACAGCCATTATGCTGCCGGATTTTCGGAAAATTTTGGAGTCTAGAATAACACGTTAAGTGTTAAACCTCATAGAACGATTAAGAATTTGAAAGGACTTGAATGTTTAGATCACACCCTAGTCTAACCTTTATAGGCCGGGTTGGGGCGTGACAGGCCCGACCCCGAATAACGTGTCCTACCTCAATTTGCACGCCTTAGACCTAAAATTATATGACCGACCTTGGATTAAGTGCCCTGTCTTGGTTTTTGTGCATGCCTCATTATATGTGCCGTAACCTAGAATTGTGTGCCCTAATCCTCGATATACGTGCGATACCTAGATAAACGTGCCATGACCTTAATTTACGTGCGATACCTCAATTTGCGTGTGTCTCTTCGTTTTATGTGCATTAACCTTGAACTGCATGCTTTAACCTAGGTTTAAGAGTCGTGTCTTGAATTACGTGCATTGCATTGAATTACATGTCGTGCATTGGTCTACGTGCATTGACCTAGGGTTGCGTGCGTTAGCATTGGAATCTGTGCATTAGACTTGAAGTACGTGCCTTAGTCTAGAAGTTCGTGTCTTACCTCGTAGTTCGTGTTTAGCTCGTGTTTCGTGCCCGTCTTGATTTCGGTGCGTGCCTCATAGTGCGTACCCTAGGCCTAAGAATCAGTGCCACCACGTTAATCAAGAAAGCATCCTACACAAAGCACTAAACTATAAAATAATCCTAATTCAAATCTCTACAAAATCACTAACAATAAACAATTCAATCTACACAAACACCTAAACATTCTTTATTATTTATTCTCACCCAAAACCAATGAACCTCAAATTTCACCCTTATTATAATCCATAATATGTTAAATAGAATCTGAAATTTCAGCAATTTGCAAGCCCTTGGCTAACCACTAAGTGCATTTAGTCTTGCATTGCATAATTTATTCATAATCCTAGAGAAACTATGACACAAAGGCATTAAAAAATTGCTCAATTCCCCTCAAATCTCCACCATTTTCGACCAGCCCTTGCATGCCCATGCTAGCATTCAAAAAATAACATTTTGAAGACACAAAAATCAGATTTTGGCTGCCCAAGGCCGACCACACCCTCAAAGGAATTGCAAAGCCATCACTTTGTCACATTCTCTCATTTTCCTTCAACTTCTCTCACTTCCCTCTCATTTCCTCTCTCCATTTCGGTTCTTGGTTGAGTTCTCTATCTCCTTGGCTTGTCTTCTTCATAACTTAGCTAAGCCAAGTCAAGCAAACATCAAGAAAGTCGAGCAAACAAGCAAGAGTTCGAAAATCACTCTTGCATGTGCATTGAAGCTTCATTTCGGCCCTAGGTAAGCTTCTTGACAACCATTTCTGTTCTCCATGGTTTAACCTCATGCTTGTGCTAAGAGATTGACCATTAAGCTAGGAAAAATAGAGAAAAACTAGTGAGGTTCTCGGCTAAGCAAGGGAAAGGAGAAGATTTGAGCTTCAACAAAGGGTCTTGAGCATTTTGTGGTTGATTGCTAAGGTGAGGGTTAAAACCTTTTTAAAAACTCTTCAAAATTTCACATGCATGCTCATAAATGTGTGTATTTTCTTCTTTACTTGAGCTATATGGTCGTTCATAAGCTTAAACAACCATGCATGGCAAGATCTTGGCTTGAAAATGATGCTAGGTGAAGTCGAAATGGATGACAGCTCTCTGACCAGTCTGTTCGAGGTAAGTTTAGCTAAACAAATGATGTTTAAAATGCTTGAAAATTGGTAGGTGACTATTTTGGACAGTTTTGGACATTTTTTCCAGAAATAGGCCGAAGCTAATTTTGACTCTAAGGTCCTCAAAATGGTAAATCTTTAAAATGTGACCAAATCTGGAAATCTGGAGAAATGAAGCAGGTTTTGGCAGATGCACTGACCTTGTGGAACGAACCTCATTTGACTAGTAAATGTTGCCTAAATTGCATGAAATTTTGTGTGCTACTAGATTTTTCAGTTCTGGACAATTTTATCAGAAATGGACCAAAGCTAAAACTGACCCTAAAGACCTCAAAAACGTCAATTTCTGAAAAGTGTGCAAATCTGGACAGTTTTGTGCTACCTCACTGTTTCGGCCATAACTAATGATTCTGAACTCCAATTGATGCAAGGGTTGTTTCTGATTTTAGTTAACTTCTTAAGATTTAATTTGAAATCTTATTCACTGAATTTGGAGATTTTTTGATTATCCTATTGATTGTGAGAAAACAGCCTATTGCAGTAAAGGTTTTATTTAGCTACATGCTTGGAAAATTATTGTAACCTCTCTTGTGATACTAATTGTGTGGAAAAGTTGTGTTGGGATGTTATGTGGACTGTTTTGAGTACTTGAGGATGCTTGAATGGAATGATGCATGACTTAAGAATGACTTTGAGTTGACTTAGGGTTTTCAACACACGATTAAGCATGAAATAGAAACCCTAATGACTAGGTAGCTTTACTAAGTGTTGATCTCTTGGTTTGGTGTGGAAATTATATGCTTAGTAGGCTGCCTGTAATTGTTCTATAACTTCAACTGTGAATTTGACCATGGCACGTTGTCAAATAAGCTTTTCTTGCTACCGAACCCACGTAAATGTTGTTGCATGTTGAATAATTCGTATCACTTGATTATATGAGCTTCTTAATGAGTTATACGACCTGTTTTACATGTGTTACATGGCTGCCCGATTAATGTTCATATAACTCCATATGCCTCTCATGTGAAATTACTTGTCTTATCGTGCCTCGTTCGACTACTTGTTAACATGCGATCTTAGTAACTGCTCGGAGGCAACCTACTTTGTTGTCCTCCTAATGTGATATGTTAAATGTTATAAATGTGCATTGCATTAGATGTTGCAACCTTTCAGTGTGGCATGGTAGTGTTTCACGCACGCCGGGCGGCGTCGGGCTTGCCGGTGTTACCGTGACTGCCATGGTCCAATTCCCACTCTCGCTTGGCATTTCACCCTCGGAGAGTTGGATCGTAGGATTTCGGGGTACATCCGGAGTACACCCACCTGGCATGTTTTGGGGATGAATTAAAGTCGGCCGCAACTCCTGTTAGTAGACTTGATCTGAGAGCTAAAGCTCACCGTATCCTTTTTATTATGTGTATAAGTACTCCCGCTTGGATCCTAGAGAACCTCGGGGAGGAAAGACTGTTATTCTTGTTCTGTACTTGTAATTCTGTACTTGTATTTCTATTGTATTCATGTTTGAGAAAGGGATTTTCATAAGTTTAACCGAAAAATGAGTTTCAAAACTTATTTCTCGCTCCCCCTCGTTGAGTTCATAAGGACTCACCTTCTTTTATCATCTCAGGTGAAGAAGAACAAGTGCAGGAACCCGAGGATAATGTACCTAATGATGAACCCCTGGAGTGATTGCCTGTTATTGTTGTTTTGCTTGAATGTGACTACTTGTGTACATTGTGCTGCTTGAAGACTATTTATCTTATGTTGTTGTTGTTGCTAATGTAAAAGACCCCCATTGTAATTTGGGGTCTAATTTTGGTTTGTACTTATGTTAAGTAGACTGATACTAGACATGACACTACTATGATAGTTTTGCTTTTACTACTGCTAGTATCTATCATAGGTTACGACGCTTTAGTTAAGAACTAAGTAAATGAACTTATCCGATCTTAATAGGTACTTGCTATTGAGCTAAGATCAACAGGTATATTTGTAACGAGGACAAATAAACAAACGAGACATAGTATCATGCTAGGTTATAAATCAAACGGGACGTCGAAATAACCAATAGGCAATTCAATTGATGATAAAATAGTAAATTCTAGTTGGGAATGAACTTGAATTGAAAGTTTTGAGACTGTTAGAAAATTTAAGTCAAAACAAAGAGCCCAATTACAGCCGTTATGCTGCCGGATTTCCGAGAAATTTGGAGTCTAGAATAAAACGTTAAGTGTTAAACCTCCTAGAACGATTAAGAATGTGAATGGACTTGAATGTTTAGATCACACCCTAGTCTAACCTTTATAGGCCGGGTTGGGGCGTGACACCTTATATAAGAATGGATGTGAGGCCCGACCCCGAATAATGTGTCCTACCTCGATTTGCGCGCCTTAGACCTAAAATTATATGACCGACCTAGGATTACGTGCCCTGTCTTGATTTTTGTGCATGCCTCGTTATACGTGCCTTAACCTAAAATTGTGTGCCTTAATCCTCGATATACGTGCGATACCTAGATAAACATTCCATGACCTTAATTTACGTGCGAGACCTCGATTTGCGTGTGTCTCTTCGTTTTGTGTACATTAACCTTGAACTGCGTGTCTTAACCTAGGCTTAAGAGTCATGTCTTGAATTACGTGCATTGCATTGAATTACGTGCCTTATTTTGATCTACGTTCATTCACCTAGGGTTGCGTGTGTTAGCATTAGAATCCGTGCACTTATCTTGAAGTATGTGCCTTAGTCTTGAAAAACGTGCGTTCATCTCGTAGTTCGTGTCCTACCTCGTAGTACGTGCCCTAGACCTAGGAAAGCGTGCTTTCACGCTAATCAAGAGAGCATCTTACACGGAGCACTAGACTATTAAACAATCCTACAAAATCCACTATCAATATTATAATCCTAATTTAACTCACTAGAAGACAAAATAACATAAAAAGCTAGACATTCTTTATTCTTTTTGCACTTTCAATACACAATTAAATAACATCCAAAACATGACAAAAATTCAGATTTGGCACATGCTTTGGCCGACCATACCATGGTTTTTGCACAAGGTTTGAACAATTATACAATTAACTATGCATGCTTAGACAAACTATGACACAAATGCATAAAAAATTGCTCAAACCACCTCAATTCTCACACAATTTTCGGCCAAACCACCTTTGCCCATGCTAACATTTCAAAATTCCATCTTGAAGACAAAAAAAGTCTGAATTTGTATGCCCAAGGCTGACCACATGCTCAAAAAATTGCAAAAGCCTCATTTTTCTCTCAGTTCTCTCACTTTCCTTACATTTTCTCTCTCTCCCTCTCACTCTCTCTCTCCATTTCGGTTTTGGCTGAGTTCTCTCCACCTCTTAGCTCATCTTCATCATCCTATGGTGCATCAAGACAAACCACAAGCAAAGAAACTCACCCAAGCAAGCTAGGATGCAAGAAACACACATGCAAGCATTTTGAGTCACCATTTTCGGCCTTGGTGAGTTTTTAAGCTTCCATTTCTTTTCTTCTTGTTCTAACCTCATGCATGTGCTAAGAGATTGATCACTAAGCTAGGAAAAATAGAGAAAATCTAGTTGGAAAATCGGCTAAGCAAGAAGAAGAAGAGATTTGAGCTTCAACAAGGTTTTGAGCAATTTTTGGGTTGATTGCTAAGGTGAGGGTTAAAACCTTTTGAAAACTCTTCAAAATTTCACATGCATGCTCATAAATGTGTGTATTTGCTTCTGTACTTGAGCTATATGGTCGTTCATAAGCTTAAACAACCATGCATGGCAAGATCTTGGCTTGAAAATGATGCTAGGTGAAGTCGAAATGGATGACAGCTCTCTGACCAGTCTGTTCGAGGTAAGTTTAGCTAAGCAAATGATGTTTAAAATGCTTGAAAATTGGTAGGTGACTAGTTTGGACAGTTTTGGAAATTTTTCCCAGAAATAGGCCGAAGCTCATTTTGACTCTAAGGTCCTCAAAATGGAAAATCTTTAAAATGTGACCAAATCTGGAAATCTGGAGAAATGAAGCAGGATTTGGCAGATGCACTGACCTTGTGGAACGAACCATATTTGACTTATTAAATGTTGTCAAAAATGCATGAAATTTTGTGTGCTACTAGATTTTGCAGTTCTGGACAATTTTGTCAGAAATGGACAAAAGCTAAAACGGACCCTAAGGACCTCAAAAACGTCAATTTCTGAAAAGTGTGCAAATCTGGACAGTTTTGTGCTACCTCACTGTTTTGGACATAACTAATGATTCTGAACTCCAATTGATGCAAGGGTTGTTTCTGATTTTAGTTAACTTCTTAAGATTTAATTTGACATCTTATTCACTGAATTTGGAGATTGTTTGATTATCCTATTTATTGTGGGAAAACAGCCTATTGCAGTAAAGGTTTCATTTAGTTACATGCTTGGAAAATTGTTGTAACCCCTTTTGTGGTTATAATTGTGTGGAAATGTGGTGTTGGGATGTTATGTGGACTTTTTTGAGTACTTGAGGATGCTTGAATGTAATGATGCATGACTTGAGAATGATTTTGAGTTGACTTAGGGTTTTAATCACACGATTAAGCATGAAATGGAAACCCTAATGACTAGGTAGTTTTGCTAAGTGTTGATTCTTGGTTATTGTGTGGAAATTATATGCTTAGTGGGCTGCCCGTAAATGTTTTATAACTTCAAATGTGATTTTGACCATTGCATGTTGTCATATAAGCTTTTCTTGCAACCGAACCCACGTAAATGTTGTTGCATGTTGAATATTCGTATCACTTGATTACGTGAACTTTGAAATGAGTTATATGGCTTGACTTGCATGTGTTACATGGCTGCCCGTTTAATGTTCATATGACTCTATGTGTTCTACAAAGTAAAATTTCATGTCAAGCATGCCTCGTTCGTTTACTTGGCAATATGTGATCTTGAAATTGCTCGGAGGCAACCTACTTTGTTGTCCTCCTAATGTGAATTGTTAAAAGATATTTAATGGTTTATTTGAACATGATTACTTGGCTACCCGTTAAAGTTTAATTGCTTTCAAATGGATATATGAAATGATTATATGTTCTTACAACGCCTTATATGCCAATATGTCAAAATGTGATCATATACTTGCTCGGAGGCAACCTACTTTGTTGTCCTCCTAATGTGATATGTTAAATGTTATAAATGTGCATTGCATACGAGGTTGCAACCTTCAGTGTGGCATGGTAGTGTTTCACGCACGCCGGGCGGCATCGGGCTTGCCAGTGTTACCGTGACTACTATGGTCCAATTCCCTCTCTCGCTTGGCATTTCACCCTCGGAGAGTTGGGTCGTAGGTTTCGGGGTACATCCGGAGTACACCCAATTGGGAGCGATAAGTGGATTATTGAAGTCGGCCGCACCAAATGAATCGAAATTGATATTGAGAGCAAATGCTCACCGTATCCTTTTTACTATGTGTATAAGTACTCTCGCTTGGTTCCTAGAGAACCTCGGGGAGGAAAGACTGGTATTCCTGTTCCTGTACTTATATGTAAGTACTCTCGCTTGGTTCTTAGAGAACCTCAGGGAGGAAAGACTGGTATTTCTGTTCCCTTACTTTGTATCCATTACTCGATTTGTTTCATATATTTGCGTACCTTATTATTTGTAATACGTGACATGTTTTCAAAAAATGAGTTTTCATAAGTTGAACTGGAAAATGAGTTTCAAAACCTATTTCTCGTTCCCCCTCGCTGAGTTCATAAGGACTCACCCTCTTTTATCATCTCAGGTGAAGAAGATCAAGAACAGGTACCCAAGGACGATGTGCCTAACGATGATTCCTTGGAGTGATTGCCTGTCTTGTGTGCTTTGCATGATTATGGCTATTTGTGAACTATGCCACTTGAAGACTATTTCTTTTATGTTGCTCGTTGTTTATTGATGTAAATGACCCCGTTGTAATTTGGGTCTAATTCTGGGATTGTACTATCTATAACCGGATGAACTTTTATTTGGTTGTTTGATTTCGTTTTCTTAATTAGTAGTTATCGTAGGCAGTCAAACCACTAGATGAACAATCAACTAAGTTAATTCTATCTAATTTCACTTAGGTACTCATTTGCAAACTAAAGGATAATAGGTACTTGCATGGTAGGAAATTGACAAATAAACGAGACATAGTCATCATGTTAGACTTATTAACCAAACGAGACTTTCAAGATAAACTAGTAGGCAAATCGGTTGGTGACAAATAGGAGTCCTTAATGGAATTGGATTAATGATTGGAATAATTGAGGCGTTTAGAGAATTAGTCCAAACCAAAGAGCCCAATTACAGCCGTTATACTGCTGGTTTACAGAAAAATTTTAGAATTTAGGCCAAACGTTAAGTGTTAAATCTTGATGTGAGGCCCGACCCTGAATGACGTGTATTACATCAATTTGCATGCCATAGACCAAGAATGATATGACTGACCTAGGATTACGTGTCCTGTCTTGGTTTTCGTGCATGCCTCGTTATACGTGCCTTAACCTATAATTATGTGCCCTAATCCTCGATATACGTGCGATACCTAGATAAACATGCCATGACCATAATTTACGTGCGAGACCTCGATTTGCGTGTGTCTCTTCATTTCGTGTGCATTAACCTTGAACTACGTGCCTTAACCTAGGTTTAAGAGGTGTACCTTAATTTACGTGCATTGCATTGAATTACGTGTCGTGCATTGGTTTACGTGCATTGACCTAGGGTTGCTTGCGTTAGCATTGGAATCTGTGCATTAGACTTGAAGTACGTGCCTTAGTCTAGAAGTTCGTGTCTTACCTCGTAGTTCGTGTTTACCTCGTGTTTCGTGCCCGTCTTGATTTCGGTGCGTGCCTCGTAGTGCATACCCTAGACCTAAGAATCCGTGCCACCACGTTAATCAAGAAAGCATCCTACACAAAGTACTAAACTATAAAATAATCCTAATTCAAATCTCTACAAAATCCACTAACAATAAACAATTCAATCTACACAAACACCTAAACATTCTTTATTATTTATTCTCACCCAAAACCAATGCACCTCAAATTTCACCCTTATTATAATCCATAATATGTTAAATAGAATCTGAAATTTCAGCAATTTGCAAGCCCTTGGCTGACCACTAAGTGCATTTAGTCTAGCATTGCATAATTTATTCATAATCCTAGACAAACTATGACACAAAGGCATTAAAAAATTGCTCAATTCCCCTCAAATCTCCACCATTTTCGACCAGCCCTTGCATGCCCATGCTAGCATTCAAAAAATAACATTTTGAAGACACAAAAATCAGATTTTGGCTGCCCAAGGCCGACCACACCCTCAAAGGAATTGCAAAGCCATCACTTTGTCACATTCTCTCATTTCCTTCAACTTCTCTCACTTCCCTCTCATTTCCTCTCTCCATTTCGGTTCTTGGCTGAGTTCTCTATCTCCTTGGCTTGTCATCTTCATAACTTAGCTAAGCCAAGTCAAGCAAACATCAAGAAAGTCGAGAAAACAAGCTAGAGTTTGAAAATCACTCATGCATGTGCATTGAAGCTTCATTTTCGGCCTAGGTGAGTTACTAAGCTTCCATTTCTTTTCTTCAAGTCCTAACTACATGCATTTACTAAGAGATTGATCACTAAGTTAGGAAAAATAGAGTAAAGCTAGTTGGAATCTCGGCTAAGCAAGAAGAAGAAGAGATTTGAGCTTCAACAAGGTTTTTGTGCATCTTTTGGTTGATTGCAAAGGTGAGGGTTAAAACCTTTTGAAAACTCTTCAAAGTTTCACATGCATGCTCATAAATGTGTGTATTTGCTTCTGTACTTGAGCTATATGGTCGTTAATAAGCTTAAACAACCATGCATGGCAAGATCTTGGCTTGAAAATGATGCTAGGTGAAGTCGAAATGGATGACAGCTCTCTGACCAGTCTGTTCGAGGTACGTTTATCTAAGAAAATGATGTTGACAATGCTTGAAAATTGGTAGGTGACTAGTTTGGACAGTTTTAGACATTTTTCCCAGAAATAGGCCGAAGCTAATTTTGACGTTAAGGTCCTCAAACTGCTCCATCATTAAAATGTGACCAAATCTGGAAATCTGGAAAAATGAATCAGGTTTTGGCAGATACACTGACCTTGTGGAACGAATCATATTTGACTTAGTAAACATTTCCCAAAACGCATGAAATTTGGTGTTCTGCTAGATTTTTCAGTTCTGGACAATTTTTTCAGAAATGGACCAAAGGTAAAACTGACTCTAAGGACCTCAAAAACGCCATTTTCAGAAACGTGTGCAAATCTGGACAGTTTTGTGCTACCTCACTGTTTTGGCTATAACTAATGATTCTGAACTCCAATTGATGCAAGGTTTGTTTCTGAGTTTAGTTAACTTCTTAAGATTTAATTTGACATCTTATTCACTGAATTTGGAGATTGGTTGATTACCCTATTGATTGTGAGAAAACAGCCTATTGCAGTAAAGGTTTTATTTAGCTACATGCTTGGAAAATTATTGTAACCTCTCTTGTGATACTAATTGTGTGGAAAAGTTGTGTTGGGATGTTATGTGGGCTGTTTTGAGTACTTGAGGATGCTTGAATGGAATGATGCATGACTTAAGAATGACTTTGAGTTGACTTAGGTTTTTCATCACACGATTAAGCATGAAATAGAAACCCTAATGACTAGGTAGCTTTACTAAGTGTTGATCTCTTGGTTTGGTGTGGAAATTATAGGCTTAGTGGGCTGCCCGTAATTGTTCTATAACTTCAAATGTGAATTTGACCATGGCATGTTGTCAAATAAGCTTTTCTTGCTACCGAACCCACGTAAATGTTGTTGCATGTTGAATAATTCGTATCACTTGATTATATGAGCTTCTTAATGAGTTATATGACCTGTTTTACATGTGTTACATGGCTGCCCGATTAATGTTCATATAACTCCATATGCCTCTCATGTGAAATTACTTGTCTTATCGTGCCTCGTTCGACTACTTGTTAACATGCGATCTTATAACTGCTCGGAGGCAACCTACTTTGTTGTCCTCCTAATGTGATATGTTAAATGTTATAAATGTGCATTGCATTCGAGGTTGCAACCTTTCAGTGTGGCATGGTAGTGTTTCACGTACGCCGGGCGGCGTCGGGCTTGCCGGTGTTACCGTGACTACCATGGTCCAATTCCCACTCTCGCTTGGCATTTCACTCTCGGAGAGTTGGGTCGTAGGATTTCGGGGTACATCCGGAGTACACCCACCTGGCGTGTTTTGGGGATGAATTAAAGTCGGCCGCAACTCCTGTTACTTGACTTGATCTGAGAGCTAAAGCTCACCGTATCCTTTTTATTATCTGTATAAGTACTCCCGCTTGGATCCTAGAGAACCTCGGGGAGGAAAGACTGGTATTCCTGTTATGTACTTGTAATTCTGTACTTGTATTTCTGTTGTATTCATGTTTGAGAAAGGGATTTTCATAAGTTTAACTGGAAAATGAGTTTCAAACCTTATTTCTCGCTCCCCCTCGTTGAGTTCATAAGGACTCACCCTCTTTTATCATCTCAGGTGAAGAAGAACAGGTACAGGAACCCGAGGATAATATACCTAATGATGAACCCCTGGAGCGATTGCCTGTTATTGTTGTTTTGCTTGAACGTGACTACTTGTGTACCTTGTGCTGCTGGAAGACTATTTATCTTATGTTGTTGTTGTTGCTAATGTAAAAGACCCCCATTGTAATTTGGGGTCTAATTTTGGTTTGTACTTATATTAAGTAAACTGATACTAGACATGCATCTACTATGATCGTTTTGCTTTTACTACCGCTAGTATCTATCATAGGTTACGACGCTTTAGTTAAGAACTAAGTAAATGAACTTATCCAATCTTAATAGGTACTTGCTATTGAGCTAAGATCAACAGGTATATTTGTAACGAGGATAAATAAACAAACGAGACATAGTATCATGCTAGGTTATAAATCAAATGGGACGTCGAAATAACCAATAGGCAATTCAATTGATGATAAAATAGTAAATTCTAGTTGGGAATGAACTTGAATTGAAAGTTTTGAGGCTGTTAGAAAATTTAGGTCAAAACAAAGAGCCCAATTACAGCCGTTATGTTGCCGAATTTCCGAAAAATTTGGAGTCTAGAATAAAACGTTAAGTGTTAAACCTCCTAGAACGATTAAGAATGTGAATGGACTTGAATGTTTAGATCACACCCTAGTCTAACCTTTATATGCCGGGTTGGGGCGTGACACCTTATATAAGAATGGTATTAGAGCTTAGTTTAGTAACTAGGCATTAGTCGGGTTTAACTCTCGGACCATGGGTAGAAGTCCTAAGGTAATTATGATGTCTTGTTTAAACGTGTTAATGTGTGCTAATGTGTTTTAATTGCTTGAGCATTGAAAATTATGTGCCTTTGTGGACTATATGTATTATGTATCATGCACACCGACACGTTCTCAATAATGCATGCATACTTTTATACTCCTTCCTTGATACATGTGCATGTTATATAACCATGAATGACTGTTCATACACATAGATAGTTAGGATTAGAACCTTCAGGGAAGTGAATTCATGCAGGAAGAACGAAAAGTCTCGGTTAGAGATTTCTGGCATCTTCACAGGTACTCGATGGATAGTATGTATTATTGGATATACATGTATATAAAATGCGTAGCACATGTATAATTGTTGAGGTAAAGTTATCTCCTTATTTCTGGAATACCTATACCTGTAATTAAGTTGTCAATTTTATAACTATGAAGTTATTGATTCCGTTAAACTGTTCTTCTAATTATGGTTCAAGTATAAAGTTTAATGACATACAACTTCGCTTAAGATATAAGAACATACTATTAAATATGTAGAGTAGTATATATTCTCATGTGCTGATAGTGGAAGTTGACTTAGAGGTTTGTTTGAATCCATTTCTCACATCCTAAAATTGGCTTGATACGCTATCTAAGAAGTTGGCAATATACTCGTACGATTGAATCCTTACTTAATTGGAATTAAGCATCGTTGAACCTAATAAGGTGTATATTAACGAGTTTCAAGTTCACTCAATGGTAAGTCTGTGACCTAGAAATTAAGGGATGAACTCGTGGAAATGGGCGATAGGGGTTAGATTATTAAGGCGTGAATAATGTGTTTAGGTAACTTAACAATGGATAACCTTAAGACATGTAGGCAACTCTAGAGATTAAGTTTAACAAGATTGATGAATCTTTAGTATAACAAGATATGGGGATATTGGAATCGAGGAATTCGCGTAACGAGAACTCGTGTTCGGAAGACTACACCTAAATGTTAGGTCGAATGGAAGTGTAAGGTATTGAATTATGTATTAGATGATGTTGCTAAGGTCCTAAGTTGGATATTGGTGATATTAAGAATCATGGTATTAATTTGGTGCCTCTCGGATTTAGTTGTGATTATGCAAGTAAGTCATTCTATGCACTCGTTGTTTGGATACCCTAGAGGATGTTGGAAAGCATATATCCTTAAGTAAGACCGATGGACCTATTATATAAACCATGGAAATGAGATTAAAGCATCTGATTGCAAGTGGAGTCGTTAGGATATGATTAGTAATCCTAAATAGCTAATAGTGAGTATGCATGATGATTCATGGCAAACCCTAGGACCTAAGGTCGACGAGTCTCGATGCTCTTAGCCTAGCTGAACATGTAAATGGGAAGAGTAAGATTTCATAAAGTTAAGATAGAGATGAATCAGAGTCATGATGACCCAAGAGACTATTGTTAGACAAATGTATTATGTGCACCGTTTCACTTCTATAAACTAGCGGTTGGAGACTTCGAATTGTGGTCGTTGAATAAGAGGGGTGAATTTTGTAGTGATAGTTAAATAAATAATTGATTACTTTTGAAGTTCTATTAGGTTATGTTGAAGGATGCCTCGTGGTCATAATTCTTATATTGATACAACCTTGAAGTTATCTCGTGTAAGTATTTTATGAGCTCGGTCATTTCGGTACCCATTTATAATCCTAGGATTGTTGCTGTATGGCCGGTAACCTAGTAGAGCATTGATATCACTTACATGGCTATGAACCTAGCTTAGTAACATTAATGTTGAAGATATATTGGCAGACATTAAGTGTTCGAAGGAATGACTAGGTTGCTAAGTGAGTAGGACCATTGTCTTCTTAAGTATGACGTAACCTTGGATTGAGGTGAGTGGAATTTATTTGAGGTTGAAACTATTCGCCTTAGGAGTCTTGGTTAAGATTAAAGAAATTCTGAAGCCTCGTGACGTGAAAATAGAGATTTGAATAAGAAGATAGATTGTGGATCATAAGCTGATGAAATTTACTTGTAAGAGTTGAACTAGTGCAACATGATTAGTTACCCATGCAATTTCGATGGCAATTTGTTAGTGATACTTAATAAACCTTAGAATTCGAGTTTAATGAATCTCAACGGTCTTTCTCGTTGATTATGAGCGTGAAGGTTAACAAAGCCGGGAAAGAAGATTAGTGAATAAGAGCCTGTAATTGGGAGACTAGTCATTAGAAGATTTACTAATCCAATACACCTTCAAGATAAGAACTATGATACTACCGATAGATGATGATTTGAGATGGATTAGTTACTTGGTGAGTTCTTCCTGAAAATAGAGTCGTATCGTGGAGATGATCCGTAACTTGTGTATGACCTATGTGATAACAGTTTTGAAGCTAGTAGATAGGATATGTAAATATGATATAGACCTATTGTCTTGAAATTAGTGTATGTAACCATAAGATCGCGGCATTATTGTGATATTCCTTTTGAGGTATGAATGCGAGATTGATACAACATGAGTCATGATTTTGGAGTCATTGTTATATTGTAAGGATACCGTTGCAGCTTTGATGACTATGTTTGGAGATTCTAACCTTAGTTAATAAACTCGACCTTAAGATCAATTGGAGAAAAGAGAGTTGTTCAAAGGAACGAACTGTAAATGTAGGGGTCACACCGAATTAAATGATTGGAGAAAGCTAGGAAGTGAATTCGTTGTGGTAAGAGAGATCACAGAGCAAAGGACGACCCGGAGTTGAAAATGACAATGGTTGGAATCTGTCTAAATGACCTTAACAAGTAACACTGAATTTCGGGACGAAATTGTTTTAAGGAGGGGAGGATGTGAGGCCCGACCCTGAATGACGTGTATTACCTCAATTTACGTGCCATAGACCAAGAATGATATGACTGACCTAGGATTACGTGTCCTATCTTGATTTTCATGCATGCCTCGTTATACGTGCCTTAACCTAGAATTGTGTGCCCTAATCCTCGATATACGTGCGATACCTAGATAAACATGCCATGACCATAATTTACGTGCGAGACCTCGATTTGCGTGTGTCTCTTCATTTCGTGTGCATTAACCTTGAACTACGTGCCTTAACCTAGGTTTAAGAGGTGTACCTTAATTTACGTGCATTGCATTGAATTACATGTTGTGCATTGGTCTACGTGCATTGACCTAGGGTTGCTTGCGTTAGCATTGGAATCTGTGCATTAGACTTGAAGTACGTGCCTTAGTCTAGAAGTTCGTGTCTTACCTCGTAGTTCGTGTTTACCTCGTGTTTCGTGCCCGTCTTGATTTCAGTGCGTGCCTCGTAGTGCGTACCCTAGACCTAAGAATCCGTGCCACCACGTTAATCAAGAAAGCATCCTACACAAAGCACTAAACTATAAAATAATCCTAATTCAAATCTCTACAAAATCCACTAACAATAAACAATTCAATCTACACAAACACCTAAACATTCTTTATTCTTTATTCTCACCCAAAACCAATGCACCTCAAATTTCACCCTTATTATAATCCATAATATGTTAAATAGAATCTGAAATTTCAGCAATTTGCAAGCCCTTGGCTGACCACTAAGTGCATTTAGTCTAGCATTGCATAATTTATTCATAATCCTAGACAAACTATGACACAAAGGCATTAAAAAATTTCTCAATTCCCCTCAAATCTCCACCATTTTCGACCAGCCCTTGCATGCCCATGCTAGCATTCAAAAAATAACATTTTGAAGACACAAAAATCAGATTTTGGCTGCCCAAGGCCGACCACACCCTCAAAGGAATTGCAAAGCCATCACTTTGTCACATTCTCTCATTTCCTTCAACTTCTCTCACTTCCCTCTCATTTCCTCTCTCCATTTCGGTTCTTGGCTGAGTTCTCTATCTCCTTGGCTTGTCTTCTTCATAACTTAGCTAAGCCAAGTCAAGCAAACATCAAGAAAGTCGAGCAAACAAGCTAGAGTTCGAAAATCACTCATGCATGTCCATTGAAGCTTCATTTTCGGCCTAGGTGAGTTACTAAGCTTCCATTTCTTTTATTCAAGTCCTAACTACATGCATGTACTAAGAGATTTATCACTAAGTTAGGAAAAATAGAGAAAAGCTAGTTGGAATCTTGGCTAAGCAAGAAGAAGAAGAGATTTGAGCTTCAACAAGGTTTTTGTGCATCTTTGTGGTTGATTGTTAAGGTGAGGGTTAAAACCTTTTGAAAACTCTTCAAAATTTCACATGCATGCTCATAAATGTGTGTATTTGCTTATGTACTTGAGCTATATGGTCGTTCATAAGCTTAAACAACCATGCATGGCAAGATCTTGGCTTGAAAATGATGCTAGGTGAAGTCGAAATGGATGACAGCTCTCTGACCAGTCTGTTCGAGGTAAGTTTAGCTAAGAAAATGATGTTAAAAATGCTTGAAAATTGGTAGGTGACTAGTTTGGACAGTTTTGGACATTTTTCCCAGAAATAGGCCGAAGCTAATTTTGACTCTAAGGTCCTCAAAATGGTAAATCATTAAAATGTGACCAAATCTGGAAATCTGGAAAAATGAATCAGGTTTTGGCAGATGCACTGACCTTGTGGAACGAACCATATTTGACTTCGTAAACGTTTCCCAAAACGCATGAAATTTGGTGTGCTGCTAGATGTTTCAGTTCTGGACAATTTTTTCAGAAATGGACCAAAGCTAAAACTGACTCTAAGGACCTCAAAAACGCCATTTTCAGAAACGTGTGCAAATCTGGATAGTTTTGTGCTACCTCACTGTTTCGTCTATAACTAATGATTATGAACTCCAATTGATGCAAGGTTTGTTTCTGAGTTTAGTTAACTTCTTAAGCTTTAATTTGACATCTTATTCAATGAATTTAGAGATTGTTTGATTATCCTATTGATTGTGAGAAAACAGCCTATTGCAGTAAAGGTTTTATTTAGCTACATGCTTGGAAAATTATTGTAACCTCTCTTGTGATACTAATTGTGTGGAAAAGTTGTGTTGGGATGTTATGTGGGCTGTTTTGGGTACTTGAGGATGCTTGAATGGAATGATGCATGACTTAAGAATGACTTTGAGTTGACTTAGGGTTTTCATCACACGATTAAGCATGAAATAGAAACCCTAATGACTAGGTAGCTTTACTAAGTGTTGATCTCTTGGTTTGGTGTGGAAATTATATGCTTAGTGGGCTGCCAGTAATTGTTCTATAACTTCAAATGTGAATTTGACCATGGCATGTTGTCAAATAAGCTTTTCTTGCTACCGAACCCACATAAATGTTGTTGTATGTTGAATAATTCGTATCACTTGATTATATGAGCTTCTTAATGAGTTATATGACCTGTTTTACATGTGTTACATGGCTGCCCAATTAATGTTCATATAACTCCATATGCCTCTCATGTGAAATTACTTGTCTTATCGTGCCTCGTTCGACTACTTGTTAACATGCGATCTTATAACTGCTCGGAGGCAACCTACTTTGTTGTCCTCCTAATGTGATATGTTAAATGTTATAAATGTGCATTGCATTCGAGGTTGCAACCTTTCAGTGTGGCATGGTAGTGGTTCACCCACGCCGGGCGGCGTCGGCCTTGCCGGTGTTCCCGTGACTGCCTTGGCCCAATCCCCCCTCTCGCTTGGCATTTCACCCTCGGAGAGTTGGATCGTAGGATTTCGGGGTACATCCGGAGTACACCCACCTGGCGTGTTTTGGGGATGAATTAAAGTCGGCCGCAACTCCTGTTACTTGACTTGATCTGAGAGCTAAAGCTCACCGTATCCTTTTTATTATGTGTATAAGTACTCCCGCTTGGATCCTAGAGAACCCGGGGAGGAAAGACTGGTATTCCTGTTCTGTACTTGTAATTCTGTACTTGTATTTCTGTTGTATTCATGTTTGAGAAAGGGATTTTCATAAGTTTAACCGGAAAATGAGTTTCAAAACTTATTTCTCGCTCCCCCTCGCTGAGTTCATAAAGACTCACCCTCTTTTATCATCTCAGGTGAAGAAGAACAGGTACAGGAACCCGAGGATAATGTACCTAATGATGAACCCCTGGAGCGATTGCCTGTTATTGTTGTTTTGCTTGAACGTGACTACTTGTGTACCTTGTGCTGCTGGAAGACTATTTATCTTATGTTGTTGTTGTGGCTAATGTAAAAGACCCCCATTGTAATTTGGGGTCTAATTTTGGTTTGTACTTATATTAAGTAGACTGATACTAGACATGACACTACTATGATCGTTTTGCTTTTACTACCGCTAGTATCTATCTTAGGTTACGACGCTTTAGTTAAGAACTAAGTAAATGAACTTATCCAATCTTAATAGGTACTTGCTATTGAGCTAAGATCAACAGGTATATTTGTAACGAGGACAAATAAACAAACGAAACATAGTATCATGCTAGGTTATAAATCAAACAGGACGTCGAAATAACCAATAGGCAATTCAATTGATGATAAAATAGTAAATTCTAGTTGGGAATGAACTTGAATTGAAAGTTTTGAGCCTGCTAGAAAATTTAGGTCAAAACAAAGAGCCCAATTACAACCGTTATGCTACCGGATTTTCGAAAAATTTGGAGTCTAGAATAAAACGTTAAGTGTTAAACCTCCTAGAACGATTAAGAATGTTAATGGACTTGAATGTTTAGATCACACCCTAGTCTAACCTTTATAGGCCGGGTTAGGGCGTGACATCTTTTATAAGAAAGATTGATCAAAAAGGAAGTACATGACCCTAAACAAGAAGTACAATTTTGAGCTGTCACGCCCCAACCCGGCCTATAAAGGTTAGACTAGGGTGTGATCTAAACATTCAAGTCCTTTCACATTCTTAATCATTCTAGGAGGTTTAACACTTAATATTTTATTCTAGACTCCAAAATTTCTCGGAAATCCGGCAGCATAACGACTGTAATAGGGCTCTTTGTTTTGACCTAAATTTTCTAACAGCCTCAAAATTTACCATCTCAAATTCAATTCCAGCTAAGATTACTATTATTCCATCAATTGAATCGCCTATTGGTTAATTCGACGTCCCGTTTGATTTATAACCTAGCATGATACTATGTCTCGTTTGTCCATTTATCCTCGTTTCAAAATATTCCTGTTGATCTTAGCTTATTAGCGAGTACCTGTTGAGATTGGATAAGTTCAAATACCTATTCCTTAACTAAGCATCATAACCTGTGATAGATACTAGCGGTAGTAAAAGCAAAATGATCATAGTAGTGTCATGTCTAGTATCAGTCTACTTAATATAAGTACAAACCAAAATTAGACCCCAAATTACAACGGGGGTCTTTTACATTAGCAACAACAAGCAACATAAGATAAATGGTCTTCAAGCAGCACAAAATACACAAGTAGTCACGTTCAAGAAAAACAACAATAACAGGCAATCACTCTAGATGTTCATCATTAGGTACATTGAGCTCGGGTTCCTGTACCAGTTCTTCTTCGCCTGAAATGATAAAAGAGGGTGAGTCCTTATGAACTCAGCGAGGGGGAACGAGAAATAAGTTTTTGAAACTCATTTTCCGGTTAAACTTATGAAAACCCCTTTCTCAAACATGAATACAACAGAAATACAAGTACAGAAATACAAGTACAGAACAGGAATACCGGTCTTTCCTCCCCGAGGTTCTCTAGGATCCAAGTGGGAGTACTTATACACATAATAAAAAGGATACGGTGAGCTTTTGCTCTCAGATCAGATCCAGGATCAGTTGTTGCGGCCGACTTCAAATCATTCCCCAAACACACCAGGTGGGTGTACTCCGGATGTACCCTAAAATCCTATGACCCAACTCTCCGAGGAAGTCTAGCCCCCAAGTGAGAGAGGGAATGGGACCATGGTGGTCATGGTAACACCAGCAAACCCGATGCCGCCCGGCGTACATGATCGCTACCATGCCGACAGGAAAGGTTGCAACCTTGTATGCAATGCATATTCATGACAGGTAATATATATCACAGAAGGAAGACAACAAAGTAGGTTGCCTCCGGACAGTCATAGGATTGCACATTGACAGATAAACAAGCAGGACACGATAAGACATAAAATTTCACTTGAAAGGCATATAGAGTTATATGGAAATTAAACGGGCAGCCATGTAACACATATAAAACAGGCCATATAATTCATTAAAAAGTCCAAGCAATCAAGTGATAAGATTATTCAACATGCAATGATATCAACATGGGTTCGGATGCAAGAAAAGCTTAATTGTCAACATGCAATGGTCAAGATCACTTTTGAAGTTATAAAACATTTACGGGCAGCCCACTAAGCCTATGATTCCAACACAATATCCAAATAATCAACACTTATTAAGACTACCTAGTCGTTAGGGCTTCTATTTCAAGTATATTCGTGCAATTTGAGCCTCAACCCAACTCAATGTCAATCTCAAACCATACATCATTTAATTCAACATCCTCAAACGTTCAAAACAGTCCACACAGCATCCCAACACCACATTTCCACACAATTAGTACCACAAGAGAGGTTACAACAATTTTCCAAGCATATGGCTAAATAAAACCTTTACTGCAATAGGCTGTTTTCTCATAATCAATAGGATAATCAAAAAATCTCCAAATTCAGTAAATAAGATGTCAAATTAAAGCTTAAGAAGTTAACTAAACGCAGAAACAAACCTTGCATCAATTGGAGTTCAGAATCGTTAGTTATAGCCGAAACAGTGAGGTAGTACAAAACTGTCCAGATTTGTACACTTTTCAGAAATTGACGTTTTTGAGGTCAATAGAGTATGTTTTAGCTTTGGTCCATTTCTGACAAAATTGTCCAGAACTAAACAATATAGAAGCGCACCAAATTTCATGCATTTTGGAAAACATTTACTAAGTCAAATATGGTTCGTTCCACAAGGTCAGTGCATCTGCCAAAACCTGCTTCATTTTTCCAGATTTGGTCACATTTTAACGATTTGCCATTTTGAGGACCTTAGAGTCAAAATTAGCTTCGGCCTATTTCTGGGAAAAATGTTGAAAACTGTCCAAACTAGTCACCCACCAATTTTCAAGCATTTGCAACATCATTTTCTTAGCTAAACTTACCTCGAACAGACTAGTCAGAGAGCTGTCATCCATTTCGACTTCACCTAGCATCATTTTCAAGCCAAGATCTTGCCATGCATGGTTGTTTAAGCTTATGAACGACCATATATCTCACGTACAGAAGCAAATACACACATTTATGAGCATGCATGTGAGTTTTTAAAGAGTTTTCAAAATATTTTAACCCTCACCTTAGCAATCAACCACAAAGATGCACAAAAACTTGTTGAAGCTTCAAATCTCTTCTTCTTCTTGCTTAGCCGAGATTCCAACTTGGTTTCTCTATTTTTCCTAGCTTAGTGATCAATCTCTTAGCACATGCATGAGGTTAGAACAAGAAGAAAAGAAATGGAAGCTTAAAAACTCACCAAGGCCGAAAATGGTGACTCAAAATGCTTGCATGTGTGTTTCTTGCATCCTAGCTTGCTTGGGTGAGTTTCTTTGCTTGTGGTTTGTCTTGATGCACCATAGGATTATGAAGATGAGCTAAGAGGTGGAGAGAACTCAGCCAAAACCGAAATGGAGAGAGAGAGTGAGAGGGAGAGAGAGAAAATGTGAGGAAAGTGAGAGAAATGAGAGAAAAATGAGGCTTTTGCAATTTTTTGAGCATGTGGTCAGCCTTGGGCTTCCAAATCTGAATTTTTGTGTCTTCAAGGTGGAATTTGAAATGTTAGCATGGGCCATGAGTGGTTTGGTCGAAAATGAGAGGAAATTGAGGTGGTTTTGGTCAATTTTTTATGCATTGATAAGTGTTTTTGTGTCATGACTTGTCTAGAATCATTTTGAATTAAACATGCATGCAAAAATCTGATTTTGTGTCATCTTTTGAATTGTTTTAACATGTGTGTAAGAGAATGTTGGGTATTTAGGGGTTTTGGGTAGAATAGAATATAGGGTATGTTTAGAGGTTTGTGAGATTTTGTCTTGTAGTGAGTTTAAAATATAATATTTAGGTGTTAGTGAATTTTGTAGAGATTTGAATTAGGATTATAATAATAGTTAGTGGATTGTGTAGGATTATTTTATTGTCTTGTGCTTTGTGTAGGGTTCTTTATTGATTAGCGTGGTGGCACAGATTCCTAGGTCTATGGCACGAATTACGAGGTAGACACGAACTACGAGGTAAGACACCAACTTCAAGACTAATGCACGTACTTCAAGATAAATGCACAGATTCTAATGCTAACACACGCAACCCTAGGTGAATGAACGTAAACCAATACAAGGCACGTATTTCAATGCAATGCACGTAAATCAAGACATGACTCTTAAACCTAGGTTAAGACACGTAGCTCAAGGTTAATGCACACGAAACGAAGAGACACACGCAAATCAAGGTCTCGCACGTAAATTAAGGTCATGGCATGTTTATCTAGGTATTGCACGACATGTATATCGAGGATTAAGGCACACAATCCAAGGTCAGTCATATCATTCTTGGTCTATGGCATGCAAATCAAGGTAACCCACATTATTCGGGGTCGGGTCTCACATCCTAACTAGGCGTTAGTCGGGTTCAACTCTCGGACCATGGGTAGAAGCCCTAAGGTAATTGTGATGTCTTGTTTATATGTGTTATGTGTGCTAATGTGCTTTAATTGCTTTGAGCATTGAATATTATGTGCTTTTATGGACCATATATATTATGTCATGCATACCAACACGTTAGTGCCCTCGATAATGCATGCATGTGTTATATTCATTTCTTGATACACTTGCATGTTATATAACTGTGATTGACTGTTTATATACATAGATAGTTAGGATTAGGATCTTTGGGGAAGTGAATTTATGCAGGAAGAACGAAGAGGATCGGTTAGAGGTTTTTCGCATCTTCACAGGTACTCGATGGATCATATATATTATTGGACATGCATACATATAAAATGCATAGCACCGGTATAATTGTCGAGGTCAAATTATCTCCTTATCTTTGGAATACACATGTCTGTGATTAAGTTATCAATTATATAGCTATAAAGTTCTTGATTCCGTTAAACCGTTCTTCTAATTGTGGTTCAAGAATAAATGTTAAGGACATACAACTTTCCTTAGATATAAGAATATACTATTGGACATGTGGAGTATTATATATATGTTCACATGCTTATAATGGAAGTTTGACTTGGGAGTTGCTTTCGAATCAAATTCTTATATCTTAAAATGGTATAATAGATTATTTATATGATTGAATCCTCACTTGATTGGAACTAAGCATCGTTGAACCTAATAAGGTGTATATTAACGAGTTTCAAGTTCACTCAATGGTAAGATTGTGACCTAGAAATTAAGGAATGAACTCGTGGAAATGGGCGATAGGGGTTAGACTATTAAGGCATGAATAATGTGTTTAGGTAACTTAACAATGGATAACCTCAAGACATGTAGGCAACTCTGGAGACTAAGTTTAACAAGATTGATGAATCTTTAGTATAACAAAATATGGGGATATTGGAATCGAGGAATTCGCGTAACGAGAACTCGTGTTCGGAAGACTATACCTAAATGTTAGGTCGAATGAAAGTGTAAGGTATTGAATTATGTATTAGATGATGTTGCTAAGGTCCTAAGTTGGATATTGGTGATATTAAGAATCATGGTATTAAATTGTTGCCCCTCGGATTTAGTTGTGATTATGCGAAGTAAGACCGATGGACCTAGTATATAAACCATGGAAATGAGATTAAAGTATCCGGTTGAAAGTAGAGTCGTTAGGGTATGATTAGTAATCCTAAATAGCTAATAGTGAGTATGCATGATGATTCATAGTGAACCCTAGGACCTAAGGTTGATGAGTCTTGATGCTCTTAGCTAGTTGAACATGTAAATGAGAAGAGTAAGATTTCATAGAGTTAAGATAGAGATGAATTAGAGTCATAATGACCCAAGAGACTATTGTTAGACCACCGTATCTATGTGCATCGTTTCACATCTAGAGACTAGCGATCAGTAGACTTCGAATCGTGGTTGTTGAATAGAGGGTGAATCTTGTAGTGATAGTTAAATAAGTGGTTGATTACTTTTGAAGTTCTATTAGGTTATGTTGAAGGATGCCTCGTGCTCATAATTCTTATATTGATACAACCTTGAAGTTATCCCGTGTAAGTATTTTATGAGCTTGGTTATTTCGGTACCCATTTATAATTCTAGGATTGTTGCTGTATGGCCGGTAACCTAGTAGAGGATTGATATCACTTACATGGCGATGAACCCAGCTTAGTAACATTAATATTGAAGATATATTGGCGGGCATTAAGTGTTCGAAGGGATGACTAGGTCGCTAAGTGAGTAGGACCATTGTCTTCTTAAGTATGACGTAACCTTGGATTAAGGTGAGTATAATTTATTTGAAGTTGAAGCTATTCGTCTTAGGAGGTTTGGATAAGATTAAAAGAAAATTCTGAAGCCTTGTGACTTGAAATTAGAGATTTGAATAAGAAGATGGATTGTGGATCATAAGCTGATGAAATTTACTTGTAAGAGTTGAACTAGTGCAACATGATTAGTTTACCTATGCAATTTCGATGGCAGTTGTTGGTGGTACCTAATAAACCTGAGAGTTTGAGTTTAACGAATCATAACGGTCTTTCTTCTTGATTACGAGCTTGAAGGTTAACGAAGCTAGGGAAGAATGTTAATGAATAAGAGCCTGTAACCGGGAGACTAGTCATTAGAAGATTTGCTAATCTAATGTACCTACGAGATAAGGACTATGATACCATCGATAGATGACGATTTGAGATGGATCAGTTTGTTTGGAGAGTTTTTCCTGAAAATAGAGTCGTATTGTGGAAACGACCCACAACACGTGTATGTCCTAGCTGTTAACAATTTTGAAGCTAGTTGATAGAAAATCTGATATAGATCTATCATCTTGAAATTAGCGTATGTCACCCTAGAATCATGGAATTATTGTGATATTCCTTTTGAGGTACGAATGCGAGATTGATACAACATGAGCCATGATTTTTGGAGTTACAGTTATATTGTTAGAATACCGATGCAGCTTTGATGACTATGTTTGGAGATTCTAACCTTAGTTAATAAACTCGACCTTAAGATCAATTGGAGAAAAGAGAGTTGTTCAAAGGAACGAACAGTAAATATAGGGGTCATACCGAATTAAATGATTGGAGAAATATAGGAAGTGAATTGGTGGTGGTAAGAGATCGCCAAACACGGGATGAACCGGAGTAGGAAGAATGACAAGGGTCAAAATCCGTCTAAATGACCTCAATAGGCAAGAATGAATTTCGGGACGAAATTCTTTTAAGGAGGGGAGGATGTGAGGCCCGACCCTAAATAATGTGTATTACCTCGATTTGCGTGCCATAGACCAAGAATGATATGACTGACCTTGGATTACGTGCCCTGTCTTAGTTTTCATGCATACTTCGTCATACGTGCCTTAACCTAGGTTTAAGAGGCGTACCTTAATTTACGTGCATTGCATTGAATTACGTGTCGTGCATTGGTCTACGTGCGTTGACCTAGGGTTGCGTGCGTTAGCATTAGAATCTGTGCATTAGACTTGAAGTACGTGCCTTAGTCTAGAAGTTCGTGTCTTACCTCGTAGTTCGTGTTTACCTCGTGTTTCGTGCCCCGTATTGTTCTCAGTGCGTGCCTCGTAGTGTGTACCCTAGACCTAGGAATCCGTGCCACCACGTTAATCAAGAAAGCATCCTACACAAAGCACTAAACTATAAAATAATCCTAATTCAAATCTCTACAAAACCCACTAACTATAAAATATTCTATTCTACCCAACATTCTCTTACACATGTCATAACTTTTGCTTATCCTAGACACTTTAAACTAAACCTATGCACTTCTCTCTCTCTCCTCACATGCCTAAACACTATTTTAATGCAACCAATTCAGATTTTTAGCATACTACACGTTTTTTTGACACTACATGCACAATTCAAAGTCAAACAAGACCATACATGCATATAAGTGTTCATTTTATATACTAAAGCATTCCTAAACCCTAGACCACCTTTTTGCTAACTCCCAAGCACTCCTCTTGCACTCCTAATCCACCTAAGCACCCTTAGATTATAGTATATTCAAGACAAGGCAGAATTCTGCCCACAACAACAAACACCACACGATTAAACCTAGTCAAACCCCTAGACAAGCTCTTATACACACTCTAACCCCAATGCCCCTTTTTCCTAAGCCCTAAACTACCCCATGATTATTCCCCTACACCTCACACACTCCCAAGAAGAATATTTTTCAGATTTGAAGTCCCAAGAACCGTTGCAAACAAGGCCAATTCAGCCAAGGCCATACAATCAAAACTAGACAACAATAAATCACTAGTTTCATTCTCTTTTGTTGTCTTCTCTCTCTTAGCCTTAGCTCTCAAAATCTCTCTCTCTCTCCACGATTTCTCACTGCCTCTTGCACTTAAGAGGCTGACCAAACCATTTAGCCAAGGTAGGAGGCCTCCAAGACCCGAGCAAGCAAGCTACTACACGGCACAAACTCATCTAGGGCTATCCACGGCTTAGGTAAGGTTTCCTTGTTTCCTTTTATGTTCCTTTCTATTTCTCTTGGATATAAGCTCATACATGTCTTCCATAGTCATTAGCAAAGCCAAGGATTAAGGTAGAGGCAAGGAAAGGCACGCTCAAAGCAAGAACCAAGCACTTAGGGCACACCGAGCCATTTTCACAAGCATTTGTGCATCTTCTTGTTGAATTGCAAAGGTGAGGGTTAAAACCTTTTGAAAACTCTTCCAAAATTCACATGCATTCTTATAAATGTGTGTATTTGCTTCTGTACTTGAGCTATATGGTCGTTCATAAGCTTAAACAACCATGCATGGCAAGATCTTGGCTTGAAAATGATGCTAGGTGAAGTCGAAATTGTTGACAGCTCTCTGACCAGTCTGTTCGAGGTAAGTTTAGCTAGGAAAATGATGTTTAAAATGTTTGAAAATTGGTAGGTCACTAGTTTGGACAGTTTTGAACATTTTTCCCAGAAATAGGTCGAAGCAAATTTTGACTCTAAGGTCCTAAAAATGGCAAATCTTTAAAATGTGACCAAATCTGGAAATCTGAAAAAATGAAGCAGGTTTTGGCAGATGCACTGACCTTGTGGAACGAACCATATTTGACTTAGTAAATGATATCCAAAATGCATGAAATTTGGTTTTCGGCTATATTTTTCAGTTCTGGACAATTTTGTCAGAAATGGACCAAGGCTAAAACTGACCCTAAGGACCTCAAAAACGTCAATTTCTGAAAAGTGTGCAAATCTGGACAGTTTTGTGCTATTCCACTGTTTCGGCTATATCTAATGATCCCGAACTCCAATTGATGTAAGTTTGTTTCTGATTTTAGCTAACTTCTTAAGCTTTAATTTGACATCTTATTTACTGAATTTGGAGATTGTTTGATTATCTTATTGATTGTGAGAAAACAGCCTATTGCAGTAAAGGTTTTTATTTAGCTACATGCTTGGAAAATTATTGTAACCCCTTTTGTGGTTCTAATCGTGTGGAAATGTGGTGTTGGGATGTTATGTGGACTGTTTTGAGTACTTGAGGATGCTTGAATGGAATGATGCGTGACTTGAGAATGATTTTGAGTTGACTTAGGGTTTTAATCACACGATTAAGCATGAAATGGAAACCCTATTGACTAGGTAGTTTTGCTAAGTGTTGATTCTTGGTTATTGTGTGGAAATTATATTCTTAGTGGGCTGCCCGTAAATGTCTTATAACTTCAAATGTGATTTTGACCATTGCATGTTGTCATATAAGCTTTTCTTGCAACCGAACCCACGTAAATGTTGTTGCATGTTGAATATTCGTATCACTTGAATATGTGAACTTTGAAATGAGTTATATGGCTTGACTTGCATGTGTTACATGGCTGCCCGTTTAATGTTCATATGGCTCTATATGCTTTTCAAGTGAAATTATTTGTCTTATCGTGCCTTGTTTGATTACTTGACAACGTGCGATCTTATAACTGCTCGGAGGTGACCTACTTTGTTGTCCTCCTAATGTGATATGTTAAATGTTATAAATGTGCATTGCATACGAGGTTGCAACCTTTCAGTGTGGCATGGTAGTGTTTCACGCACGCCGGGCGGCATCGGGCTTGCCGGTGTTACCGTGACTACCATGGTCCAATTCCCTCTCTCGCTTGGCATTTCACCCTCGGAGAGTTGGGTCGTAGGATTTCGGGGTACATCCAGAGTACACCCACTTGGCGTGTTTTGGGGATGAATTAAAGTCGGTCGCAACTCCTGTTACTTGACTTGATCTGAGAGCAAATGCTCACCGTATCCTTGAAATGATTGGTAATTGTATCTGTTTCTCGATTTGTTTCTTATAATTGCTTACCATATTATTTGTAATATGTGACATGTTTTACAAAGGGGTTTTCATAAATTGAACAGGAAAATGAGTTTCAAAACATATTTCTCGTTCCCCCTCACTGAGTTCATAAAGACTCACACTCTTTTATCATCTCAGGTGAAGAAGATCAAGAACAGGTACCCAAGGACGATGTGCCTAACGATGATTCCTTGGAGTGATTGCCTGTCTTGTGTGCTTTGTATGATTGTGGCTATTTGTGAACTATGCCACTTGAAGACTATTTCTTTTATGTTGCTCGTTGTTTATTGATGTAAATGACCCCGTTGTAATTTGGATCTAATTCTGGGATTGTACTATCTGTAACCGGACGAACTTTTATTTGGTTGTTTG
The DNA here is from genome assembly GCA_037974665.1 of Ehretia macrophylla. NCBI lineage: Eukaryota > Viridiplantae > Streptophyta > Magnoliopsida > Boraginales > Ehretiaceae > Ehretia > Ehretia macrophylla. Next base: position 18,542,210 of record CM075779.1, read on the forward strand.
CTTTTGTTTTCTTAATTAGTAGTTATCGTAGGCATTCAAACCACTAGATGAATAATCAACTAAGTTAATTCTATATAATTTCACTTAGGTGCTCATTTGCAAACTAAAGGATAATAGGTACTTGCATGATAGGAAATTGACAAATAAACGGGACATAGTTATCATGTTAGGCTTATTAACCAAACGAGACTTTCAAGATAAACTAGTAGGCAAATCGGTTGGTGACAAATAGGAGTCCTTAATGGAATTGGATTAATTATTGGAATAATTGAGGCGTTTAGAGAATTAGGTCAAACCAATGAGCTCAATTACAACCGTTATGCTGCCGGTTTACCAAAAAAATTTTGGAGTCTAGGATTAAATATTAAGTGTTAAACCTCCTTGAGCGATTAAGTACGTGGAAGGACTTGAATGTTTAGTTCACACCCTAGTCTAACCTTATAGGCTGGGTTGGGGTGTGACAATTCCATTAAGGACTCCTATTTTATCATCAACTGATAAGGCTATTCATCTAATTCAAAAGTCTCATTTGATTAACAAGCCTAACAAGATAACTATGTTCCGTTTATTTGTCAATCCCTTTTACGCGAGTACCTATTATCCTTTAGCCTATAAGTAAGTACCTGGGTAAGATTAGATAGATTCATTCTATTTGATCTTTCACCTAATGCTTTAGTTGCCTATGATAGTTACTAAATAAAAATAGTGATAGCAAAATGACCAAATGTCACGCCCCAACCCGGCCTATTAGGTTAGACTAGGGTGTGATCTAAACATTCAAGTCATGTCTCGTACATAATCATTCCTGAAAGTTTAACACTTAACGTTTTAGCCTAAACTCCATAAATTCTCCAAAAAACCGGTAGGATAACGGCTGTAATTAGGCTCTTTGGTTTGACCTAATTCTCTAAACGCCTCAAAATTTACAATCTCAACTTCATTTCCAACTAAGATTACTATTTATCATTAATTGAAACGCCTACCAATTATCTTGAAGTCTCGTTTTCTTACTAACCTAGCATGATGCTATGTCTCGTTGGTTTGTTAATCCTCGTTGCGAAAGTACCTGTTGATCTTAACTTAATAGTGAGTACCTACTTAAGATTGGATAGGTTCATTTTACTTAATTATTACCTGATACTTCATAATCCTATAATAGATACTAGCTAATGACAATAGCAAAACGACCATAGTAGTGTCTGTCTAGTTATTATCAGTACAACCCAAAATTAGACCCCAAATTACAATGGGGGTCTTTTACATCACAAACATTAAGCAACATGAAAAGAAATAGTCTTCAAGTAGCATAGTGTTCACAAATAGCCATAATCACACAAAGCACATAGGACAGGCAATCACTCCAAGGAATCATCGTTAGGCACGTCGTCCTCGGGTACCTGTTCTTGATCGTTTACACCTGAGATGATAAAAGAGGGTGAGTCCTTATGAACTCAGCGAGAGGGAACGAGAGATAACGTTTTGAAATCCTTTTCCGGTTAAATTTTATGAAAACATGTCAAACAAAATAAGTAAGCTTATAATATAGCATATATATATATAAATGAACACATTTACCCGTCTTTCTTCCCCGAGATCCTCTAGGAACCAAGCGAGAATACTTAAACACATAGTAAAAATGATACGGTTTGATACGTACAGGACTCTAGATGTAGCTCATACGGGCTCAAGAGGTAGCTCCCACCACATTTAGGTGTAGCACTTTCCCCCGCATAACACTTACTTCCTGCTGTTCAAGTTCATTTTCAGTAACAGTTGTTGCGGCCGGCTTCAATCATCCACTTTTCACGCCAAATGGGTGTACTCCTGATGTACCCCGAAATCCTAGGACCCAACTCTCCGAGGAAGTCTAGCTCCCAAGCGAGAGAAGGAATTAGACAATGGTAGTCACGGTTGCACTGGCAAGCTCGATGTCGGCCGGTGTGCGTGAACGCTACCACGCCAGAATGAAAGGTTGCAACCTTATATGCAATGCACATTTATGACATTTAATATATCACTTTAGGAGGACAACAAAGTAGGTTGCCATCGGACAGTCATAAGATTGCACATTGACAAGTAAACAAACGAGGCATGATAAGACAAGTAATTTCACTTAAAAGGCATATGGAGTTATATGAACATTAAATGGGCAGCCATGTAACGCACGTAAATCAAGTCATATAACTCAGTTCAACGTTCACATAATCAAATAATAAGATTATTCAACATGCAACAACATCTACGTGGGTTTGGATGCAAGAAATGCCTATTTGTCAACATGCAATGATCAAAATCACACTTAGGGCTATAAGGGCAACTACAGGCAGCCTACTAAACATATAATTACACACAATATCCAAAGGATCAACACTTAGCAAGTTTACCTAGTCACTAGCGTTTCCATTTCGTGCTTACCCGTGCGATTAAGCCCCAAGTCAACTCAAAATCAATCTCAAGCCATGCATCAATTAATTCAAACATCCTCAAGTATTCAAAACATTCCACACAACATCCCAATGCCACAATCCCAAGCATTTAATACCATAAGAGAAATTACAACAAATTTTCTAAGCATATAACTAAGTGAAACCCTCACTGCAAAAGGCTGTTTTCTTACAATCATTAAGACAAGTAAACAATCTCCAATTCTAGTGAATAAGATTTCAAATTAAATCTTAAGAAGTGAACTAAATTCAAAAAGAAACCTCGCATCATTTGGAGTTCGGGTTCAATAGTTATAGCCAAAACAGTGAGATTGCACAAAACTGTCCAGATTTGCACACATTTCAATACTTGTCGTTTTTGAGGTCCTTAAGATCAGATTTAGCCTTAGTCCATTTCTGACAAAAATTTCCAGAACTGAAAAACATAGCAGCACACCAAATATCATGCATTTTGGACATCATTTACTAAGTCAAAACTGGTTCGTTCTACAAGGTCAGTGCATCTGCCAAAACCTGCTTCATTTTTTTCAGACTTCCAGATTTGGACACATTTTAATGATTTGCCATTTTGAGGACCTTAGAATCAAAATTAGCTTTGGCCTATTTCTGCAAAAAATGTTCAAAACTGGAAAAAATAGTTACCTACGAAGTTTCATGCATTTTCAACATCATTTTGCTAGCAAAACTCACCTTGGAACAACAAGACAGAGAGCTGTCATAAAACCCGATTTCATCTATCATCACCTTCAAGCCAAAATCTTGTCATGCATGGTTGTAAGAGCTTATAAACACACATATATCTCAAGTACAGAAGCAAAGACAAACATTTAAGAGCATGCATGTGGATTTTTGAAAGATTTTCAAGAAGTTTTAGCCCTCACCTTATCAAAACAACAATAAGATGCACAAAACTTTGATGAAGCACAAATTTGGTCTTCTTCCTTGCTTAGCCGAGACACCACCCGATTTCTCTCTATTTTTCCTAGCTTAGTGACCAAGTTCTTAGTTGGTGCATGTGGTTAGAACAAGACGAAAAGAAATGAAAGCTAGCAAACTCACCTAGGCCGAAATGGAGACTCAAAGAGCTTGCATGTGTGATTCTTGCAACTTAGCTAGCTTGGTCGAGTTTCATAGCTTGTTGCTTGTCTTGATGCACCATAGAATGATGAAGATGAGCTATGGAGTGAATGAACTCAGCCAAAGCCGAGAGGGAGAGAGAAGAATGAGAGGGAGAGAGAGAAATGTGAGGAAATGAGAGAATAAAGAAAAAAAATGAAGGCATTTGCAATTGTTAAGGCATATGTCGGCCTTGAGCTTTGCAATTCAGATTTTTATGTCTTCAAGAAGCATTTTGAAATTCCTAGCATGGGCAAGGAGCATTTTGTCGAGATTTGAAGGCTTTGAGGAGGTATTTGAGCTAGTTTTTTATGCATTTGTGTCATAGAATTGTCATAGATTGTCTAGGAATTAAATTGAATTAAGCAAGCAAGCACAAAGCCCAACATGGTGGTCGGCCAAGGCATCTAAAAATATGATTTTTGTCATCTTTTGAGCATTCTTTAATTGTGTGTTTGAAAGTGCAAAAGAATAAGGAATAAAGAATAAGGAATATTTAGCTTTTTGTGAGATTTTGTCTTCTAGTGGGTTGAATTAGTAATTTAATATTAGTTAGTGGAATTTGTAGGATTAATTAATGACCTAGTGCTTCATGTAAGATGCTTTCTTAATTAGCGTGAGGGCACGCTTTCCTAGGTCTAGGGTACACACTATAAGGTAGGGCACGAACTACGAGATGAATGCGCGTTTTCCAAATAAATGCACGCAACCCTAAATGAATGCACGTAATTCAATGCAAGGCATACAAAATAAAACACGATTTTAAACCTAGGTCAAGGCACGCAAATCTAGGTTACACACGTTATTCGGGGTCGGGCCTCACATCCTCTCCTCCTTAAAAGAATTTCGTCCCAAAATTCATTCTTGCCTATTGAGGTCATTTAGACGGATTCTGACCCTTGTTATTCTTCCTACTCCGGTTCGTCCCGTGTTTGGTGATCTTTTACCACAACCAATTTACTCGTTATGTTTCTCCAATCATTTAGTTCAGTGTGACCTCTACATTTACAGTTCTTTCCTTTGAACGACTCTATTCCTTCCATTTGATCTTAAGGTCAAGTTTATTACTAATGTTAGAGTCTTCAAACGTAGTCATCAAAGTTGTATCGGTATTCTAACTATATAACTATAACTCTAGAATCCTGACTCATGTTGTATCAAACTTGCCTTCATACCTCAAAAAGGAATATCACCATAATACCATGATCCTATGGTGACACATTCTAATTTCAAGACGACAGGCCAATATCCGAAGTACATATCCTATCAATTAGCTTCAAAATTGTTAACATGTAGGACACAAACAAGCTATGGATCATTTCCACAATATGACCCTATCTTCAAGAAGAACTCCGCAAACAACTAATCCATCTGAAATCGTCATCCATCGATAATATCATAGTTTTTATCTCGTGGGTACATTAGATTAGCAAGTCTTCTAATGACTACTCTCCCGGTTACAGGCTCCTATTCATAACATTATTCCCCAGCTTCGTTAACCTTCAAGCTCGCAATCAAGAAGAAAGACCGTTGAGATTCGTTAAACCCAAACTCTACGGTTTATTAAATACCACGAACAAATTGCCATCAAAATTGCATGGGTAAACTAATCATGTTGCACTAGTTCAACTTCTTACAAGTAGATTTCATCAGCTTGTGATCCACAATTTATTTCCTTATTCAAATCTCTATCTTCAAGTCACAAGGCTTCCGAATTTCTTTTAACCTTAACCAAAACTCCTAAGGTGAATAGTTTCAACCTCAAATAAATTCCACTCACCTCAATCCAAGGTTACATCATACTTAAGAGGACAATGGTCCTACTCACTTAGCGACTTAGTCATTCCTTTGAACACTTAATGCCCGCCAATATATCTTCAACATTAATGTTACTAAGCTAGGGTCATAGCCATGTAAGTGATATCAATGTTCCACTAGGTTACCGGCCGTACAACAACAATCCTACAACTACAAATGGGTACCGAAATGATTTAGCTCATAAGATACTTACCATACTAATCTAAGTAACTTGTTACCCGAAATAACTTCAAGACTGTATCAACATAAGAATTATGACCACGAGGCATCCTTCAATATAATCTAAGAGAACTTCAATAGTAATCAACCACTCATTTAACTATCACTACAAAATCCACCCTCTATTCAACGACCACGATTCGAAGTCTACCAACCGCTAGTTTCTAGACGTGAAATGGTACACTTAAATACGGTTGTCTAACAACAGTCTCTTGGGTCATCATGACTTTAATCCATATCTATCTTAACTATATGGAATCTTATTCTCCTCATTTACATGTTCAATTAGCTATGAGCATCAAGACTCATTGACCTTACGTCCAAGGGTTTACTATAAATCATCATGCTCATGTTTTATTTCCATTATATAAAGCAACCTCTTTACTTGTATGACAATACATTGTTTCTAAAGAAATGCACATAAAGGATGGATGATACTGAGGTCAAGTAATATTTTTCCTATAGGTTTAATAGGTAAGTTTACCTTCAACCGTGGTTACTGCTTGCAATCTGGGCATGATTCTTTTGCCATTTTGGACAATTCTTGACGCAATATTGATCACTCCCACATCCTTGCATCTACCAGACCTCTTCCAACATTGGGCTTCCGTGTGCCCCCTCTTGTTGCAATAGTTACATGTAATAGGATGGGGGTTAACCGTGCCTCTCGATGTGCCGTGACTAAATTGGTTGACTGTGGTACCCGACTGTAATCTGTTAGTAGCTGTCTTCCCCGAATTCTGGCCCTGACCCTGGGTACTCCCTCCCGTAGCCTGCCCTTGCACCCTCTGTCATTTTGGGCAATCCTTGACCTTATGTTGATTGCTACCGCAACCGTTACACCTTCCTGTTTTCCTCCAATAGTCAATCTCCAAATGACCTCTATGTGCACAGTCAGTACAACATGGGATCAGAGTAGTAGTAACACCTCCATAAGGGCCTTCAGCTACAGGAATAACTAAACCACCCTGGCAAACTTTCTCAACAGGTAGCCCCTTCGGGCTCTGAACTTGACTCGGTTGACTCGACCCTGCCACTTCCTGACTTTTTCCTCTCTCAGCTTTTATTGCCTCGAAAAGAACTTCACCATAGGTGAGAAACTGAAAAGGAGCCAAGCTATTTTGAATCTCGGATCTCAGCCCTCGAATAAATCTCTGGATCTTTGTCTCAGTAGTCTGTACCATTTCAGGAGCATACTGGGACAGTTGATTCAATCGGGTTTCGTACTGTGCAACCGTCAAATCCCTTTGTTTGAAGGTCACGAACTCAATCCTTCGAAGTCTCCCTCTACTTCCAAGAACTCTTCTAACCATTCTAAAAGAGGTAGCCCCATGATATGATATGTATTTATATATACAATTATGTTACACGAGAAGCAAATGTGTACTTATATAATCATACCACATAAGAACAACCATATCTTAATGCATAGGATTGTATGATAAAACATTAACAAGTAGTATACAGCCTAGCATACAAGAAACCATTGTAACATAATAAACACTTAAAGCATACGGTGCATTTGAATCACATAGGCATGTTGAGCACCTAAAACATATTGTTCACATCGATTCACAAAAGCACATAATATTCAATGCTCAAAGCAATTAAAGCACACAATAACACATATAAACGAGACATCATAATTATCTTAGGGCTTCTACCTATGGTCCGAGAGTTGAACCCGACTAATGCCTAGTTAATAACTAAGCTTTGATACCATTTCATAAGGTGTCACGCCCCAACCTGGCCCATTAGGTTAGACTAGGGTGTGATCTAAATATTCAAGTCATGTCTCGTACATAATCATTCCTGAAAGTTTAATACTTAACGTTTTAGCCTAAACTCCATAAATTCTCTGGAAAACCGGCAGTATAACGGTTGTAATTATGCTCTTTGGTTTGACCTAATTTTCTAAACGCCTCAAAATTTACAATCTCAACTTCATTTCCAACTAAGATTACTATTTATCATTAATTGAAATGCCTACCAATTATCTTGAAGTCTCATTTTATTAATAACCTAGCATGATGCTATGTCTCGTTGGTTTGTTAATCCTCGTTGCGAAAGTACCTATTGATCTTAACTTAATAGTGAGTACCTACTTAAGATTGGATAGGTTCATTTTACTTAATTCTTACCTGATACTTCATAATCCTATAATAGATACTAGCTAATGACAATAGCAAAACGACCATAGTAGTGTCTATCTAGTTATTATCAGTACAACCCAAAATTAGAGGGGTCTTTTACATCACAAACATTAAGCAACATGAAAAGAAATAGTCTTCAAGTAGCATAGTGTTCACAAATAGCCATAATCACGCAGAGCACATAGGACAGGCAATCACTCCAAGGAATCATCGTTAGGCACGTCGTCCTCGGGTACCTGTTCTTGATCTTTTTCACCTGAGATGATAAAAGAGGGTGAGTCCTTATGAACTCAGCGAGAGGGAATGAGAGATAACGTTTTGAAATCATTTTCCGGTTAAATTTTATGAAAACACCTTAGAAAACATGTCAAACAAAATAAGTAAGCTCATAATATAGCATATATCTATCTAAATGAACACATTTACCCGTCTTTCTTCTCCGAGGTCCTCTAGGAACCAAGCGAGAATACTTAAACACATAGTAAAAAAGATACGGTTTGATATGTACAGGACTCTAGAGGTAGCTCATACGGGCTCAAGAGGTAGCTCCCACCACATTTAGGTGTAGCACTTTTCCCCGCATAGCACTTACTTCCTGCCGTTCAAGTTCATTTTTAGTAACAGTTGTTGCGGCCGGCTTCAATCATCCACTTTTCACGCCAAATGGGTGTACTCCGGATGTACCCCGAAATCCTATGACCCAACTCTTCGAGGAAGTCTAGCTCCCAAGCGAGAGAGGGAATTGGACAATGGTAGTCACGGTTGTACCGGCAAGCCCGATGCCGCCCGGTGTGCATGAATGCTACCACGCCAGAATGAAAGGTTGCAACCTTATATATAATGCACATTTATGACATTTAATATATCACTTTAGGAGGACAACAAAGTAGGTTGCCTCCGGACAGTCATAAGATTGCACATTGACAAGTAAACAATCGAGGCACGATAAGACAAGTAATTTCACTCGAAAGGCATATGGAGTTATATGAACATTAAACGGGCAGCCATGTAACGCACGTAAATCAAGTCATATAACTCATTTCAACGTTCACGTAATCAAATAATAGGATTATTCAACATGCAACAACATCTACGTGGGTTTGGATGCAAGAAAGGCCTATTTGTCAATATGCAATGATCAAAATCACACTTAGGGCTATACGGGCAACTACGGGCAGCCTACTAAACATATAATTACACACAATATCCAAAGAATCAACACTTAGCAAGTTTACCTAGTCACTAGGGTTTCCATTTCGTGCTTACCAGTGCGATTAAGCCCCAAGTCAACTCAAAATCAATCTCAAGCCATGCATCAATTAATTCAAACATCCTCAAGTATTTAAAACAGTCCACACAACATCCCAATGCCACAATCCCAAGCATTTAATACCATAAGAGAAGTTACAACAAATTTTCTAAGCATGTAACTAAGTGAAACCCTCACTGCAATAGGCTGTTTTCTCACAGTCATTAAGACAAGTAAACAATCTCCAATTCCAGTGAATAAGATTTCAAATTAAAGCTTAAGAAGTGAACTAAATTCAAAAACAAACCTCGCATCATTTGGAGTTCGGGTTCAATAGTTATAGCCAAAACAGTGGGATTGCACAAAACTTTCCAATTTGCACACATTTCAATACTTGTCATATTTGAGGTCCTTAGGTTCAGATTTAACATTAGTCCATTTGTCACAAAAATGTCCAGAACTGAAAAAACTAGCAGCACACCAAATATCATGCATTTTGGACATCATTTACTAAGTCAAAACTGGTTCGTTCTACACGGTCAGTGCATTTGCCAAAACCTGCTTCATTTTTTCCAGACTTCCAGATTTGGACACATTTTAATGATTTGCCATTTTGAGGACCTTAGATTCAAAATTAGCTTTGGCCTATTTCTGTGAAAAATGTTCAAAACGGGAAAAACGAGTTATCTACCAAGTTTCATACATTTTCAACATCATTTGCCTAGAAAAACTCACCTCGTAACAATAAGACAGAGAGTTGTCACAAAACCCGATTTCATCTATTATCACCTTCAAGCCAAAATCTTGCCATGCATGGTTGTAAGAGCTTATAAACACACACATATCTCAAGTAAAGAAGTAAAGACAAACATTTAAGAGCATGCATGTGGATTTTTGAAAGATTTTCAAGAAGTTTTAGCCCTCACCTTAGCAAAACAACAAGAAGATGCACCAAATTTTGATGAAGCACAAATTTGGTCTTCTTCCTTGCTTAGCCGAGATACCACCCGATTTCTCTCTATTTTTCCTAACTTAGTGACCAAGTTCTTAGTAGGTGCATGTGGTTAGAACAAGAAGAAAAGAAATGGAAGCAAGCAAACTCACCTAGGCCGAAATGGAGACTCAAAGAGCTTGCATGT
>CM075779.1:18559847-18572347 GCA_037974665.1 Ehretia macrophylla
TAGCCTCTAATAGCCATGCCGTTTTCAACCCGACGGCCCGATACCGCCCGAGAGGTGGCACACGCATATCAAGACTCAACAATAATAATAAACAATCAATCACAAGAAGACAACCTTTTCCGTTGACTATCTCCCGGTTCATCAATAATCAATAGTCAATAATGCATCAATCAATTAATAACATTAAAACAACACAACATCAATTAATAATTAAACAACTAAGTTAGACGACAAAGTAGGCCACCCAACTTAACATGCATTAGACATACAACCAAACCCTAATCTAACCATCAACAACTCACAATTCGATCACTCAAACACCAGCCGATCATCTAAAGGCATATAACAACATTTTAAAGAAAGATAACCTAAACTTCAAATAATCATAACCTACATTCTACTAATCCAAACAACTCCAAACCAATTCCTATCACTCACTCATTCAATCAACTACATTAGCCCCCTCGGAAACCAACCAAAATACATCCAAATCAAGCCCAATAGCCCTAAAACCTCAATGTACCTAGGCTGAAACTTCTGAATTTTTGCACCAACAACTCAATCAAAATTTCGGCATTACAACGGAACTACCCCGTATTTTACAAACTTTTACAAATCGACAGCAATCGATTCCAACCACTACAACTCAAAATAATCACCAAATAGCTAATAACTCAACTTTAAATACCCAAAAATAAAAATTCTTGCTACAACGGTTCAAATCTTATATAAACGTACATAAACGATCCTTAGCATGCACTGAGCAATAATATAACATCAATTCAACTTTATAACGGTTCAAAATGCAATTATACGCAAAAACATAAAAATGGAATTTTGAGATCTAGAATTTTTCTCTCACCTTTGATTCGAAACAAGCCTAGATATGCTTGCAATGCATGCCCAACAAGCGGAATCCAACTGGGTTTGAAAAGCTATGGACAAAAACTAGGTTTTTCTATGAAATTTTGCTTTGAAAAAAATGTTGAACAAAGCTCTCTTTTCTCTCCTATGGCTCACGACAATGTGTGTGTGTGTGATGGTGTTTTGTGTGTTTTCTATTGTGTGTTGATGCAATATAAGCTAAGGTCAAACAATTTAAAAGAAAGTCAAAGTAGTTTATTTAGTCTTTTAATTATTTATAGTCTTTTAATTCATTTATTGACTATTTCTTGCTCAATTTTTAAATTGGCACCTAAATTAATTCTAGACATTATATTTTAGGTGACAAAGGGTTTTACATTAAAACATTTTCACCTGAGTCGGCTTAAAACTCGTTTTCTTGCAATAGAAAGTGTAAAAATCTTTAAAATTCTAAAACCAATTCCAAATCTGTTTTAATCAAACACGAGTCTATTAATACTTGAGGACTAGGTTTCAAAACATTTAAAACACCCCTGTAAAAATTTTAGCAGACAGGTGCTCAAAATACTATTCACTAAAACCGGCGATAGAATTTCTGATTCTGTTTTTGATAAAAATTTCATGAATACACATATAGCATGTATTAGGAATATAAATCACATTTTTAACACATTCTGTCTTATATACCACATAAACAGGTCAAATCACGCAAAAAGAGGTAAAACACGCAAATCTAGGTTAGGCAAAATATGGGGTCTCACATTCTCCCCCCCTTAAAGAAATTTTGTCCCTAAAATTCTTACTTGCTGAACGGAAAAGATCTCGGTACTGCTGCTGCATCTGATCTCGCCTCTCCCAAGTAGCCTCCTCAATATCGTGATGCTTCCACAACACTTTGACCATCGGAATCTTCTTCGATCTCAATTCCTGTTCTATCTGATCAAGAATGCGAATCGGCCTCTCATCATAAGTCAGATTCTCACGAAGCTGTAATGGTTCTGGCTCTAGAATATGAGAAGGATCTGGATTATACTTCCGCAAATTAGACACGTGAAAGACATCATGAACATTAGAGAAATTCTCCGGTAAAGCCAACTGATATGCCAACTTGCCAACTCTGCCGGTAATCTCAAACAACCCTGCAAACCTCAGACTCAGCTTTCCGCCTTTACCATAACGAGCAAACCCCTTACGAGGAGACAATCTCAAGAAAACCCGATCTTCGACTGTAAACTCCAAGTCTCGATGTCACGCCCCAACCCGACCTATAGAGGCTAGACTAGGGTGTGAGCTAAACTTTCAAGTCATTTCGCGTACTTAACCGTTTATGAAGATTTCACACTTAATGTTTTGGCCTAAACTCCAAAATTTCTGAAAAATCGCCAGCATAACGGCTGTAATTGAGCTCTTTGGTTTGGCCTAATTGTCTACACGCCTCAAAATTTTCCATTTCCAATCCATTTCCAACTAAGACTACTATTTATCATCAATTGAAATGCCTACTGTTTGTCTTGATGTCTCGTTTGATTAATAACCTAGCATGATACTATGTCTCGTTCGTTTGTTGATCCTCGTTACAAAAGTACCTGTTGAACTTAGCTTAATAACGTATACCTTCTTAAGATTTGGTTGCTTCATTTTATTTAGCTTTTACCTAATATTTCATAATCCTATTATAGGTACTAGCAGTAATAATAGCAAAATGATCATAGTAGTGTCTAGTGTCTGTCTAGCTAATATCAGTACAACCCAAAATTAGACCCCAAATTACAACGGGGGTCTTTTACATGACAAATAACAAGCAACATAAAAGAAATGGTCTTCAAGTAGCATAGAGTTCACAAGTAGCCATAATCACGCAAAGCACATAAGACAGGCAATCATTCCAAGGAATCATCGTTAGGCACATCGTCCTCGGGTACCTGTTCTTGATCTTCTTCACCTGAGATGATAAAAGAGGGTAAGTCCTTATGAACTTAGTGAGGGGGAACGAGAAATAGGTTTTGAAACTCATTTTTTCGGTTCAACTTATGAAAAATCCTTTTTGCAAGCATGATGCGTATCATAAGCAAGTACATAGCGTAATATAATAGTAAAGAATGCATTTACCAGTCCTTCCTCCCCGAGGTCCTCTAGGGACCAACCGAGAGTACTTATACACATAGTAAAAAGGATACGGTGAGCTTTTGCCCTCAGATCAATTCCAGTATCAATTTTTGCGGCCGGCCTCAATTCATCCCCATATCATGCCAAGTAGGTGTACTCCGGATGTACCCCAAAATCCTTCGTCCCAACTCTTCTAGGAAGTCTAGCCCCCAAGCGAGAGAGGGAATGGGACCATGGTAGTCACGGGTGGATCGGCAAGCCCGATTCCACCCGGTGTACGTGATCGCTACCATGCCGACATGAAAGGTTGCAACCTTGTATGCAATGCACATTTATGACATTTAACATATCACATTAGGAGGACAACAAAGTAGGTTGCCTCCGGACAGTCATAAGATTGCACATTGACAAGTAAATAGGCGAGGCACGAATGGACAAGTAGTTTCACTTGAAAAGCATATGGAGTTATATGAACATTAAACGGACAGCCATGTAACACACATAAATCAAGTCATATAACTCAATTCAAAGTCCACGTAATCAAATATTAAGATTATATAACATGCAACAACATCTACGTGGGCTCGGATGCAAGAAAAGCCTATTTGTCAACATGCAATGATCAAAATCACATTTAGGACTATAAAGGCAACTACGGGCAGCCTACTAAGCATATAATTCCACACAATATCCAAATGATCAACATTTAACAAGCCTACCTAGTCATTAGGGTTTCCATTTCGTGCTTACCCGTGTGATTAAACCCTAAGTCAACTCAAAATCAACCTCAAGCCATACATCAAATAATTCAAACATCCCCAAGTACTCAAAACAGTCCACACAACAACTCAACGTCACAATCCCAAGCATTTAATACCACAAGAGAAGTTACAACAAATTTTCTAAGCATATAACCAAGTGAAACACTCACTGCAATAGGCTGTTTTCCCACAATAATTAAGATAAGAAAACAATCTCCAATTCTAGTGAATAAGATGTAAAATTAAATCTTAAGAAGTGAACTAAAATAAGAAACAAACCTTGCATCATTTGGAGTTCGGGATCATTAGTTATAGCCGAAACAGTGAGATAGCACAAAACTGTCCAGATTTGCATACATTTCAATAATTCACGTTTTTGAGGTCCTTAGGGTCAGTTTTAGCCTTAGTCCATTACTGACAAAAATGTACAGAACTGAAAAATCTAGCAGCACACCTAAATTCATGTATTTTGGACATTATTTACTAAGTCAAATCTGGTTCGTTCTACAAGGTCAGCGCTCTGCCAAATCCTGCTTCATTTTTCCAGCTATCCAGATTTGGACACATTTTAAAGATTTGCCATTTTGAGAACCTTAGAGTCAACATTAGCTTTGGCCTATTTCTGCAAAAAGTGTTAAAAACTGGCCAAAACTAGTCCCCTACCAATTTTCATGCATTTTCAACATCATTTGTCTAGCCAAACTCACCTCGAAATAACAGGTCAGAGAGCTGTCACATAATCCGACTTCACCTATCATCACTTTCAAGCCAAAATCTTGCCATGCATGGTTGAAGAAGCTTATGAACGAACATATAACTCAAGTACAGAAGCAAAGACATACATTTAAGAGCATGCATGTGGATTTTTGAAGGATTTTCAAAAGGTTTTAGCCCTCACCTTAGCAAATCAACAAGAAGATGCACAAAACTTTGATGAAGCTCAAATTCTTCTTCTTCCTTGCTTAGCCAAGATTCCAACTCAATTTTCTCCATTTTTCCTAGCTTAGTGGCCAAGCTCTTAGTACATGCATGTGGTTAGAACAAGAAGAAAAGAAATGGAAGCTAGTAACTCACCTAGGGCTGAAATGAAGACTCAAGAGCTTGCATGCGAGTTTTCTTGCAACCTAGCTAGCTTGGTTGAGTTCCTTTGCTTGTGGCTTGTCTTGATTAACCATATGATGATGAAGATGAGCTAAGAGGTGTATGAACTCAGCCAAAACCGAGATTGAGAGAGAAGAATGAGAGGGAGAGAGAGAAATGTGAGGAGAGTGAGAGAAATGAGAGAAAATAGAAGCTTTTGCAATTGTTGATGCAAATGTTGGCCTTGAGCATGCAAAAATCAGATTTTGTGTCATCTTTTGAGCATCTTTTGAGCATCTTTTGAATTGTTTTAGCATGTGTGTAAGAGAATGTTGGGTATTTAGGGATTTTAGGTAGAATAGAATATATGATATGTTTAGAGGTTTGTGAGATTTTGTCTTGTAGTGAGTTTAAATATAATATTTAGGTGTTAGTAGATTTTGTAGAGATTTGAATTAGGATTACAATAATAGTTAGTGGTATTTGTAGGATTATTTTATAGTCTAGTGCTTTGTGTAGGATTCTTTCTTGATTAACGTGGTGGCACGGATTCATAGGTCTAGGGCACGAATTACGAGGTAGACACGAACTACGAGGTAAGACACGAACTTCAAGACTAATGCACGTACTTCAAGATAATTGCACGAATTCCATGCAAATGCACGTAACCCTAGGTAAATGTACGTAAACCAATACAAGGCACGTAATTCAATGCAATGCACGTAAATCGAGGTACGACTCTTAAACCTAGGTTAGGACACGCAATTCAAGGTCAGGGCACACAAAACGAGACAACACACGCAATTCGAAGTCGGGGCACATAAGTTGAGGATTAGGGCACATAATTCTAGGTCAAGGCACGAATGACGAGGCATGCACGAAAACCAAGACAGGGCACATAATCCAAGGTCAGTCATATCATTCTTGGTCTATGGCACGCAAATCAAGGTAACATACGTTATTCGGGGTCGGGCCTCACACTCGACGATGCTTATCAGCATAACTCTTGAATCTGCTCTGCGTTGTAAGCATTCTTTGCCTGATCAACTGAACATTCTCAATCTTTTCTAGAAGCTATGGCATAATAGTCGAATCAATAGTCTTCATCTCTCCTACTTCATCCCAATACAAAGGTGACGGTACTTACAACCGTAAAGAGCCACAAAAGGTGCCATCCCAATAGTATCTTGATAACTATTGTTATAGGCAAACTCGACAAGTAGTTGATGTTTCTCCCAGTTCTTCCCGAAGTCCAAAACATAAGCCCTAAGCATATCTTCCAGAATCTGAATAGTCCTCTCGGACTAACCATCGGTCTGTGGATGATATGTTGTACTGAAGTTAAGCTGAGTACCCAAAGTCTCTTGAAGTTTCTCCTACAAGCGATAAATAAATCGAGGATCTCGATCTGAGACAATACTAGATGGAATTCCGTGAAGTCTAACAATCTGATCCAAATAAAGATCCGTCAACTTTGCAACTTCATCTCCCACCTTCATCGAAATAAAGTTAGCTGTCTTCATCCAACGATCCACGACAACCCAAACTACATCATTACCTCTCGGAGTTCTAGGCAAACCAGTAATGAAGTCCATCGTAATATATTCCCATTTCCACTCGGGAATAGCCAACGGCTGAAGCAAACCTGCAGGTCGTTGATGCTCGGCTTTCACTCACTGACAAGTCAAACATCTAGATACAAACTGAGCAACTTCCCTCTTCATATTATTCCACCAGTAATGTTGCTTCAAATCCCAATACATCTTGTTTTGACCAGGATGAATGATGTACTTAGAATTATGAGCCTCCTCCAGAATACCTCACCTCAAGCCCAGTTCATCGAGAACACAAACGCTGTTTCAAAACCGAAGAATACCATCCTCATGTAATTTGAAGTCAGACTGATCATCCATGATCTTCTGAAGTTTAACATCAAGTTACTGAGCTTCTCTGATATGAGACAATAATAAAGGTTGAATACGGAGATGTGAACATATCACCCCAACCTCAGTTAACTTCGGCCTCCAATAAGTGAATTCTTCAAGAACCTCCCACTCCTTCACAGCCAAACAAGAAACACTCACCTTACGGCTCAGAGCGTCTGCCACAACATTTGCCGTCCCAGACAGTTAACTAATAGAACAATTATAATCTCTTAGAAGTTCCATCCACCTCCGTTGACGCATATTCAACTCCTTTCGTGAAAACAAATACTTAAGACTCTTATGATCAGTGAAAATCTCGAACTTACTGCCCCACAGATAATGACGCCACTTTTTCAGTTCGAAAACAATAGTTGTCAACTCAAGATCATGAGTCGAATAATTCACCTCATACGGTTTCAACTTCCTAGATGCATAAGCGATAACCCGACCATTCTGCATAAGTACACATCCCAAGTCCTCCTTGGATGCATCACTGTAGATAACCATATTATCGGTCCCCTCTGGTAGAGCAAGTACTAGAGCGGTAGTCAATCTCTTTTTCAACTCTTGAAACCCACTCTCACATTTCTCATCCCAAACAAAGCTAGTCTGTTTCTAAGTTAACTTAGAAAGTGGCCCGACAATCTTAGAAAAGTCTTTGACAAACCTACGGTAATAACCCGCCAAGCCAAGAAAGCTACGAACCTCCAAAACATTCTTCGGCCGTTTCCAAGACATCACCACTTCAATCTTAATGGGATCTATAGAAATACCGCTCTGTGTGATAACATGGCCAAGAAAAGATATGCGTTGTAGCCAAAATTCACATTTGCTGAACTTCACAAACAATTGATGCTTCTGCAGCTTCTGTAAGACAAGTCGTAGATGTTGCTCGTGCTTCGATTCAAACTTAGAATAAACCAAGATATCATCAATAAAGATCACCACAAACTGGTCCAAGTATGGCTGAAAAACCTGATGCATAAGATCCATAAATGCTGTCGGTGCATTAGGTAATCCAAAGGGCATAACCACAAACTCATAATGCCCGTACCGAGTCTTGAAGGTAGACTTCAGAACATTCTCCGTGCGAATCCGAAGCTGATAATACCCCTGCCTCAAGTCAAACTTAGAGTAGACTTTTGTGTTGGATTGGTCATCCACCAAATAGGGAACGTGAGCTAGGTTTAGACCATCGTATGACAAGTTAGTTTTACCCTACTGATGATAGTGTCGCAATAGTAATTCAACCTAGTACGAGAGGAACCATTGACTCGCACAATTAGTCACTGCGCTTGGTTGAAAAGCCAGTGGCGCGAAGCTACCGTGCGCTAGATTATGACTGAACGCCTTTAAGTCAGAATCCGGGCTAGAAGCGATGCGCTCGCCCACCGCCTATTCACAGACCCACAATAGGGGCCTCCGGTCACCAAGGGCACTTGTCGTTGGCCAAGCTGTCTCGATAGAAGCGTCGCGCTGGCCGCCTTGAAATAAAATTCCCATCGAGTAGCGGGCAGAATCCTTTGCAGATGACTTAAATATGCAACGGGGTATTGTAAGTGGCAGAGTGGCCTTGCTGCCACGATCCAGTGAGATTCAGCCCTTTGTCGCTTTGATTCATCCCTCCTCCCTCCTCGCCTATCTCCACCCCATCCGCAATCCAATCCCATCAACCAATACTATTTCCCCCAAACGGGCCAAGAGGTTCGGCGCCCTATGCCGCTCCCAAAGTGTGTCTCCAAGTGCCTAAGTAAGTCATAAGTTGTAACCCAAGTGTCGACGAGCGAATGCCCAAGTGTTGCCAAGTGATCTGCACCCAAGTCTGAATAACATTAGCCCAAGTTAGTTTGCCACGCTCGCTGAGTGCATAAGTGCCACCGCAAGTGTCGTGGGGTTTCGAGGCAACGATGATGCCCAATTATGCCCAAGTGCTAAGTGCTATGCCCAAGGTTGCCCAAGTACTAAGTGCTATGTCCAATGATGCCCAAGTGCTAAGTGCTATGCCCAAGGATGCCCAAGTGCTATGCCCAAGGATTCCCAAGTGTCGACGTCATAAGTTTTAAGTGTCGACGCACGAATGCCCAAAGTGCTATACCCAAGTGCTATGTGCTATGCCCAATGATGCCCAAGTGCAATGTGTTATGCCCATTGATGCCCTTGTGCTATGTGCACCCAAGTTCTATGCCCAAGTGCTATGTGCACCCAAGTGCTATGCCCAATGATGCCTAACTGCTATGCCCAGGTGCTAACGGACCCACTGTCGGCCGACCCCGCTCATCGCCTCGAGTTCCCAAGTGTTAGACAGCCTATGCTTGCTTCGTAAGAGACGGTAAAAAATTTGAATATGACCTTGTGTGCTGTCGACCCGCCGAGGTGCCTAACATTCTTCCCTCAGCATTAACGATGACTGAGGTTATGTTGCCGCTATCTTCGGCACGATTGGGCATGTTGGTGAACGGTTGTGGCACGACTGCCCACGATGTTGCATGACGGCGCACGAGGGGGCCTCGGAGAGGGCACGGACGGGGGGCCTCGGATGAGGCACAACTTGGCACGCAGTTGGGGCACGACTTGGCAAACAGTTGGGGTGCAGTGGGGTCACGCATGGGGCACGATAGGGCAAGCAGTAAGGCCACGTGGGGTGCGCGCATGGGGCGCCCATACTGCACGATAGTGCGCGCAAGTGGTGCTCATGGGGCACTCAAGGGGCACTGTTGGGGCACGACTAGGGCACTGTTGGGGTGCGGCTGGGGCACTATGGGGGTACGCTTGGGGGATGACCAAGGAAGTTAGGGGACGGCTTTGGCACTATTATGGGGCGTTGGGCACAACGGGCAATGTTAAGCATTTGGGGTAATGGGCATGCGGAATGTATTTTGACACGAATGTGGACATTGATATCCTTTTACAAGTGGTTTTCGAATCTATGAAGTAATCTTAACCTTTCCTTTGTCCGACAAACAATTCGTTACATTTGTGAGGCGAATTAGATTAATCGGGGCTCGCAATCCATCCAAAAAAAATTTTAACGCCAAAATATCATGTGAACAAATTAATTTACGAATTAATATAAATTTTCCTGAATTTTCTAGTATTTTTTTCTAATTTTTCCCTATTTTTCGCTAGTATTAAATATTAAAAAATATTTTTTCAAAAAAAATATTTTTGAAGCATTTGGATATCATATGCTATCAATAAGGAGCAAGTTGGGTACGAAGATCATGCCTTATGGGGCATTTTATAGTGTAAAACACCCATTATGAATATTTGGCAAAATGTACGCTACTGTTGTCACTTGGGTTTTTGCATCTAAATATAATATAGGGGGATATGTGGTATCAAGCCCCCTGGTCGAGGTCCATGCGGAGGGACGTTGTGGGCACTTCTTGGAACATTGTGGGCTATATCATGGGCTATATTGTGGGCGGGAATGCCTACCGAGTGAATCACGTCGAGGTATTGCATTGCATCAAAAGTGTTAGGGTCGTGCCACCCCCGCCCCGCATCCCCCAGTATGTCCCTCAGCGCGGCACCAGGATGGCTAATGAGGAACGTGGTGGCTTCCCTAACCCCTCATTATCCATCTTGGTGCCGGAACACCGTCGACGTCATTGGGATTGCTAATGAGGGGGTGAGTGGTTGCCCAAGCACAAAACTAGCCATCCCAGTGCCGCCAGCTAGGTACACGTTGGGGGACATTCCCGTCCCCCGACGTGTCGTTGGGCCTGCACGATGCGTGAATCGCCTAGCATAAGAAGCCATAACCGTTGCCGAGTGGATGCGTGCGGCCATGATCTAGTGTCATAGCGATCCAAGCACCGCGTGGGCTTGGGTGGCTCTTGGGGGACGATATGGCGAAGCGTGATGCGCGAATCGCCTAGCACATGTGGTATTGGTTTTCGTTAAGCAACGACACGAGCGTTGCGATGAGACGATTGGTGATGCTTCAATGTCGTGGTGATCCAAGCACCATGTGGCCTTGAAGCCGTCCCCCAATAGGTTCTGATATGCCTGTGGGATGCACGAATCGCCTAGCACATGACACCATGGTCTTCATTGAGATGTAGTGTGATGGTCGTGGTCTAGTGTCGTGATGATCCAAGCACCGCGTAGGCAGGAAGGTAGTTTGCTTGTCCCATTCCGTGCATACGGGTGCATACAAGGGGACGGTGGGGGGCATGCGTGATGCACGAATTACCTAGCACATGTGGCATTGGCTTTCGTTAAGCAACAACGCGAGCGTGCGATGAGATGATTGATGATGCCTCAATGTCGTGGCAATCCAAGCAATATGCGGCCTTGAAGCCGTCCCCCAGTTGGTTCCGATGGGCTTGTGTGATGCGCGAATCGCCCAGCATACTATGCCATGGTCCTCGTTGAGTCGTAATGCAATGGACGTGGTCTAGTGTCGTGGCGATCCAAGCACCGCGTGGGCAGGAATGTAGTTTGCTTGTCCTGTTCCGTGCATACAGGTGCATATAGAGGGACGGTGGGGGGCATACGTGATGCGCGAATCGCCTAGGACATGTGGTATTGGCTTTCGTTAAGCAACGATGCGAGCGTTGCGATGAGATGATTACTGATGCTTCAATGTCGTGGCGATCCAAGCACCATGCTACCTTGAAGCTGTCCCCCGGTTGGTTCCGACGGGCATGTGCCATGCGCGAATCGCCTAGCACATGACGTCATGGTCCTTGTTGAGTCATAATAGGACGGACGTGGTCTTGTGTCGTGGCGATCCAAGCACCGCGTGGGCATGAATGTAGTTTGCTTGTCCCGTTCGGTGCATACGGGTGCATACAGGGGGACGGTGGGGGGCATGCATGATGCGCAAATCGCCTAGCACATGTGGCATTGGCTTTTGTTAAGCGACGATGCAAAAGTTACGATGAGACGATTGCTGATGCTTCAATGTCATAGTGATCCAAGCACCGTGCTGCCTCAAAGTCGTCCCCCGGTGTATTCCTATTGGCTTGCGCGATGCGCGAATCGCCTAGCACATGATGCCATGGTCCTCGGTGAGTCGCAATGCGACGAACGTGGTTTAGTGTCGTGGCAATCCAAGCACCGCGTGGGCAGGAAGTTTGCTTGTCCCGTTTCGTGCATGTGGGTGCATATATGGGGACGGTGGGGGACAGTACGATGCGCGAATCGCCTAGCACACGGCGTTGGCTTTCGTTAAATGACAACGCGAGCGTTGCAATGAGACGATGGCTAGAGCTTCAATGTTGTTGCGATCCAAGCATTGTGTTGCCTCGAAGCCGTCCTACGGTGTGTTCCCATGGGCCTGCGTGATACGCGAATCGCCTAGCACACGACGCCATGGTCCTCACAATGCGATGGACGTAGTCTAGTATCGTGGCAATCCAAGCACCGCGTAGGCAGGAAGTCCGCTTTCGATTGGTACCTCAGTTGCGTGCAATCAGTGCATGGTCGGGTACCACAAAGTAGGCCCTTAAGCTTGCGACGTGCAGCCTGGTCATGCACCTCGTGCCATTCCCATCGCATGTCCCTCAAAAATTCTTCATGCCTTGCAGTGCGTGCTCGGGCCATCTCACCAGTTCCGTTCGCCTAAAGGGCTTCTTTGCCTTGATGGTGGGGCGGTTATTGGCTTGGTGGTCTGGGCATAGCGAACGTAATAGCGTGTGAGTGGTAGTCGGCTTGTATGGGTCAGTTGGATCCCTGCTTGAGCAGTGATGTCCGCCCCTGCTTGCCTTTTCATTTGCGGGCCGAGTGCTTACGTTGCCTCGGTCGGTAGGTCGGT
>CM075779.1:18577347-18597347 GCA_037974665.1 Ehretia macrophylla
GGTTTATTTTATTGTAGGTTAAATTGTGGTCTTTGAGGTGCATGAATTTTGCAAAAAGAAGTAGGAATAAAGAATAAGAATAAAGAATGTTTAGTGTTTTGTCTTTTAGTGCATTGACTTAGGATTAAAATAATAGTTAGTGGAGTTGTAGGATTATCTAATAGTCTAGTGCTTTGTGTAGGATTCTTTATTGATTAGCGTGCAGGCACGTTTTCCTAGGTCTAGGGCATGCACTAAGAGACAGATGCACGTATTCCAAGTAAATGCACGCAACCTTGAATGAATGCATGTAAATCAATATAAGGTATGTAAATCAAGACACGACTCTTAAACCTAGGTTATGGCACGTAGTTCAAGGTTAGAGCACACGAATTGAGATATCGTATGCAAATCAAGGTCGGGCCTCACATCCTCCCCTCCTTAAAATAATTTTGTCCCGAAATTCAATATTACCTTCAAAATAATGCCGGATACTATTGCTCCATCTGGTCTCGCCTTTCCCACTTTGCTTCTTCAACTCCATGGTGATCCCACAACACTTTCACCATCGGTATAGACTTGTTGCGCAACTCCCGATCTTGTTCGTCTTGAATCCAAATAGGCTTTTCTTCATAAGACAAGTTCTCTTGAAGCTGCAACGGCTCTGGCTCCAAGATGTGTGATGGATCAGGGTGATACTTTCGTAGCATTGAGACATGGAAGACATCATGAATATTGGAGAGGTTTTGGCGTAGTTCCAGGCGATACGCCAATTTGCCAACCTTTTCAACTATCTCAAATGGTCCCACAAACCTCGGGCTTAATTTTCCACCCTTACCATGTTTAATCAATCCCCTCCGAGGTGATAACTTCAAGAACACCTTGTCACCGACCTCAAATTCCAAATTCCGTCTCCGTCAGTCTGTATAACTTTTCTGCCTGCTTTGGGTGGTAAGCATCCGTTTCCGAATGAGGTGGACATTTTCAACGCTCTTCAAAAGTTCTGGTAGAAGGTTAGTGTCAAAAGTCTTCGTCTTACCTACTTCATCCCAATATATTGGGGATCGACACTTACGTCCATACAATGCCTCAAATGGGGCCATCCCGATAGTGGCCTGATAGCTGTTATTATAAGCGAACTCCGCTAGAGGCAGATATTTCTCCTAACCTTTTCCGAAGTCTAGAACACATGCCTTTAGCATATCCTCGAGAACCTGAATAGTTCTCTCGGATTGTCCATCCGTCTGGGGGTGATAAGCTGTATTAAAACTCAACTTCATCCCCAAAGCTTCTTGTAATCTCTTCCAAAATAGGGAGGTAAAACGAGGATCCCTATCCGACACAATACCTACGGGCATCCCATGTAGCTTTACAATATCCGCCACATACATATCTCCCAGTTTCTCAGGACTATCCTCCTTGTTCATCGGTAAGAAGTGTGCTGACTTAGTCAATCTATCCACTATGACCCAAACGGCATCATGACCCTTTTGTGACCTGGGTAGGCCCATAACAAAGTCTATAGTTATATGTTCCCATTTCCATCGGGGAATTTCCAACGGCTGAAGTAAAC
The DNA here is from genome assembly GCA_037974665.1 of Ehretia macrophylla. Classification (NCBI taxonomy): domain Eukaryota; kingdom Viridiplantae; phylum Streptophyta; class Magnoliopsida; order Boraginales; family Ehretiaceae; genus Ehretia; species Ehretia macrophylla. The sequence continues at coordinate 18,578,900 of CM075779.1, forward strand.
CTGCCGGTCGTTGATGTTCTGCCTTGACCTTCTAACAAGTTAAACATCGTGCCATAAACTCTGCAATCTCTCTCTTCATGTTATTCCACCAATAGCATTGCTTCAAGTCCCGGTACATCTTTGTTCCACTGAGGTAAATGGTGTATCTTGTGTTATGGGCTTCTTCAAGAATCTTCTTTTTCAACTCTGGATCATTAGGAACACAAATTCGACTCCTAAACCTCCAAATACCATCATTACGAAACTTGAAATCTGTGTTGCCTTCCTTAATCTTCAGAAACTGCTGATCTTTCTGTTGAGCCTCTCGTATCTCAGACAACAAGGTCGACTGAACTTGTATAGTGGCAAATAGTAACCCTTTTTGAGTCAATTGTGGTTTCCACATAAATGCTTCTTCTAACAACTCCTGCACCTTAACTTCCAATTTTGCCATGCTTGCCTTCCGACTTAAGGCATCTGCTACCACATTCGCTTTACCGGGCACATAATTGATTGTGTAATTATAATCATCCAGGTGCTCCATCCACCATCTTTGCCTCATATTCAATTCTTTCGGTGAGAATAAGTACTTCAAACTCTTGTGATTCGCAAACACCTCAAACTTGTTACCCCACAGATAGTGCCTCCATTTCTTTAGTGCAAACACAATAGCCGCTAGCTCCAAATCATGTGTCGGGTAATTCAATTCATACGACTTTGGCTTCCTAGAAGCATATGCAATCACTCTACCATTTTGCATCAACACACAACCCAGTCCTTCTTTAGAAGCATCACTATAGATTACAAAGCCTTGACTCCCTACAGGCAATGCAAGAGCAGGTGCGGTTGTCAATCTTTTCTTCAATTATTGGAAGCTGTCTCACACTTGTCATCCCACACGAACTTTGTTTTCTTCTAAGTGAGCTTTGTAAGCGGTCCTGCAATCTTTGCGAAATCCTTCATGAACCTTCGATAATAGCTGGCTAAACCAAGAAAGCTTCGAACCTTTATGACACTTTCCGGCTTCTTCCAAGACATCACTGCTTCTATCTTTGCTGGGTCCACCGCTAATCCTTCCTCGGAGATGTTGTGGCCCAAGAATGCAATCTGCCGCAACCAAAATTCGTATTTGCTAAACTTTGCATACAATTGATGCTCCCAAAGTTTCTACAATACCAATCGCAGATGTTGTTCATGCTCAGCCTCAGATTTCGAGTATACCAAAATATCATCAATAAAGATCACCACAAATTGGTCCAAGTAGGGTTGAAGCACCCTGTGTATCAAGTCCATAAAAGCTGCAGGGGCATTAGTTAGCCCAAGTGGCATTACCACAAACTCATAGTGCCTATATCTCATCCTGAAAGCCGATTTAGGAACATCCTCCCTTTTGATTCGCAGCTGATAATATCCTTGTCTCAAGTCGAGTTTCGAATACACTTTAGCTCCTTGAAGTTGGTCAAACAACTCATCGATCAATGGAAGTGGGTATTTATTCTTGACGGTCACTTGGTTCAATCCTCGGTAATCGATGCATAGCCTCAACAATCTGTCTTTCTTCTTTACAAATAGGACTGGTGCACCCCATGGAGAAGAACTCGGTTGAACAAACCCCTTCTTCAACAATCCTAGCAATTGGTCCTTCAATTCTTGTAACTCGACTGGTGCCATACAATAGGGAGCTTTAGATATCGGTTGGGTGCCAGGCTGTACTTCTATTACAAACTCGATCTCTCGATCCTGAGGTAAACCCAGCAATTCTTCTGGAAACACATCGGCATAATCTTTAATCACTGGCATCTCCTCTAACTTAGCTTTGTCCGATGGCTTGTTGATGAGGTAAGCTAAGTATCCGCTACAATTCTTTCTCAGGAACTTCACTGCTTTCGTGGATGAAATAATGGAACACCCGGTGAAGTCCATTCGACCCATTACCTCAAATGTTGGTTGACCAGGTATCTGGAATGTTACAATTTTCATTCGAAAATCTAGTTGGGCATGATGCTTTGCCAACCAGTCCATCCCTAAGATGACTTCGTAATCTCGAAAGGGTAACACTATAAGATTGGCCGCGAATTCTCTATCCTTAATTTGAATTTTACATGCTTTACAAGCTGAGCTAGTAACAAGTTTAGAACCCATCGGAGTACCGACTGTTACTTCGTAAGGCAAACATTCAACTCGTAATTTCACACGTTGCACACATAAAGGAGCAATAAATGGATGAGTAGCACCTAGATCAATTAGCACCCTAACAAGTTGATTCAGTATCAAGAATGTTCCTTCAACAACAACAGTCTCCTCAGGGAGCTGCGCGCATTCAATAGCATAAGCTCGAGTCTGAACTCTAAGAACTGGAGTCTTGCCTCTACCAGCTGGTTTATTATGATTTTGTCATCCTTGCCATTTAGGGCAATCCTTAATCTGATGCTGATCACTGCCACATCGTACGTATCATCCCGACTTCTTCCAGCACTGGGCCTCGGTATGACCCTTCTTATCACAATAAGAACAGTAGATAGACTGAGTAGTAGGTGAACTACCTGTGGATCCACAGGTGGAAGAGGATGATAGTGCTTTAGACGGGCCACGGTTGTTGACTGGTCTGTTCTGGCTCTGGCCTTGTTTGTGACTCTGAGTCTGGGATTTCCTCTGTTGCCCTTGAGGCAAATAAGGTTTCTTGTTCGGCTAACTTGAACCGGCTTTATCAAGTTTTCTTTTCTCAACTCGGGAAGCAGCAGCAAGAAGAGTAGAATATGTAGTGAAGTCATGTGAAGCCAGGTGATCCTGAATTTCTGGCCTCAACCCATTCATAAACTTCCACATCTTCGCCTCAGGGGTACTAACCATGTATTGTGCCTAACGGGACAGTCTATCGAAGCGAGCCTCATACTGAGCCACAGTCATGTTGCCCTGGCTCAAAGTCATAAACTCTTCAATCCGTCTTGGTCTTGAAACTGCATGTATGTATTTCTCCTTGAATGCCTTAACGAAATGATTCCATAGGCGAGGTGTATGATCAGTTTCCCAATGTGCCTCCACAGTGTGCCACCAATGCTCAGTATCCCTGTGCAATAGAAACACAACAAACTCAATCCTTTCCTCGTCAGTATAGTCAAGTGGCCTATAAATCCTTTCAATCTCAGACAACCAAGCCTCTACCTTTTCATCATTAGCTTCCCCGTATAATTTGGACGGGTAAAAATCAAGGAACTCTTGCATTCTGCTATTTCTCCCATTGTTACCACCATTCCTGTTGTTGTTACCACTAGCTACATTGTTGTTATGGGCTGCTTCACGTGCATCTTGACCTTCCATTACTCGCGACACGCGATCCATAGCACTTACCATCGTGTTAAACAAAGCCATACCGGGATTAGTTTGGTGAGCATCTCCGGCTTCTTGAGGCTCATCGCCCCTATTGGTATTACGGGTACTAGGGCCAGCCATCTATAGGCACAGATTATTATGCACAATTTATTAGAATACGACAAGACAAGAATTTAATGTATAGAGTATGCAGCATACAATTTCACATAGACATACAATTCTCAAAACAATTAAGACATGTTAATCACATTAGCACGTAGAAACAAAGAAGGCACATTTAACATTGGCACGTATTAACACATATAAACAAGTCATCATAATTACTTTAGGGCTTCTACCCAAGGTCCGAGAGTTAAACCCAACTTAAGCAATCTAAGCTCTAATAGCATTAATATAAGGTGTCACGCCCCAACCCGACCTATAGAGGCTAGACTAGGGTGTGATCTAATCATTCTCGTTATATTACAACTATGACCGATTCACGAAGGTTAAGCTTATCCGTTAGACTAGAACTCCAAATCGTTTTTGAAAAATCAGTAGCATAACAACTGTAATTAGGCTATTTAGTTTGACCTAATTTTCTAAACGCCTCAAAACTTTCAATTTCAAATTCGATTCCAACTAAGATTACTATTTATCACCAATCGATATGCCCACTAGTTATCTCGAAAGTCTCGTTTGATTAACAAGCCTAGCATGATAACTATGTTCCGTTTATTTGTTAATCCTGTTACACAAGTACCTGTTGACCTTTAGCCTACTATTGAGCACCTAGGGAAATTAGATAGAGTTACATCATTTGATTCTTCACCTAGTGATTGAGTTGCCTACGATAGTTACTAAATCAAAATAGTGAAAGCAACCTACAAGGTAGAGTGTTCATCTAGTCATAATCAATACAAGCCAAAATTAGACCCCAAATTACATCAGGGGTCATTTACAACAACAACAAGCAACATAAGAAATAGTCTTCAAGACAAAACACATCGTTCACAAAATAGCCACAGTCAAGCAAGGCACGTAAGGCAGGCAATTACTCCAAGGAGTCATCAACAGGCACATTATCCTCGGGTACCTGTTCCTGATCTTCTTCACCTGTGATGATAAAAGAGGGTGAGTCCTTATGAACTTAGCGAGGGGGAATGATAAATATGTTTTGAAACTCTTTTCCGGTTAAACTTATGAAAAACCCTTTTTGAAAGCATGGCATATGACACAACTAAGTTTGTAACATAATATAAATGTAAATGAACACGTTTACCCGTCTTTCCTCCCCGAGGTCCTCTAGGAACCAAGCGAGAGTACTTAATCACATAATGAAAGGATACGGTGAGCTTTTGCTCTCAAAACAATTCCGATAACAGTTGTTGCGGCCGACTTCAATCATCTACTTATCACTCCAACGGGTGTACTCCGGATGTACACCAAACTTACGACCCAACTCTCTGAGGAAGTCTAGCCCCCAAGTGAGAGACGGAATTGGACCATAGTAGTCACGGTAGCACCGGCAAGCCCGATGTCTCCCGGCGTGCGTGAAACGCTACCATGCCATAATGAAAGGTTGCAACCTCGTATGCAATGCACAATTATAACATTTAACATATCACATTTGGAGGACAACAAAGTAGGTTGCCTCCGAGCAATTATAAGATCACATATTGCCAAATAAACGAACGAGGCATGCTTGACATGAAACTTCACTGTGTAGAACACATAGAGTTATATGCACATTAAATGGGCAGCCAAGTAACACAAATAAATCAAGTCATATAACTCATTTTGGGGTTCATATATCAAGTATTAACATTACACAAGCATGCAACGATATTTATATGAGACCGAATGCAAGAATAGCTCACTTAGCAACATGCAATCATCGAAAATCATATTTAGAGCTATAAGGACAACTACGGGCAGCCTGTTAACCACAAAATTTAACACATTTAACCAATAGGTCATCTCTTAGCAAATAGCCATAAGCGTTAGGGTCTCAATTCCGTGCTTAAACATGCGATTAAGCAAACCATTCATCAATTAATGATTCCAAGTCATACATCAATCAAATTAACCAACCTCAACCAACCACAAAAGTCCATACAACATCTAAGTGCCACAATTCCAAGAATTCAATGCCTCAAGCAAGGTCTCAACATGATTCTAAGCATATCACTAAACAAAAATCTCACTGTAATGGTCTATTTTCCCACATTCGATTAGACAAGCAAATAATCTCCAATTTCAGTGAACCAAATGTCAAATTGAATCTTAATGAGTGATTTAAATCTAGGAACAAACCTCACTACATTTGGAGTTCGGATTTAGGAATTATGGCCAAAATTGTGAGACTACGCAAAATTTTCCAGTTTTAGACACATTACGATTTTTGCTATGTTTGAGGGTCTTAGAGTAAGATATAGCATTAGCCTATTTCTGACACAAATGTCCAGAAGTGCAAAATCTAGCAACGTACCAACTTTTATGCTTTTTGGACATCATTTACTAGGATAAAACTGTTTCATTCCACAAGGTCAGAAGGCTGCCAGATCCTACTTCATATTTCCAATTTTTCCCAGATTTAGACACCTTTTGATATTTTGCCATTTTGGTGATTTTAGAGTAAAACTTGGCTGTGGTCTATTTCTACAAAAAATGTTCAGAACTGACAAAACTAGTGGCCTACCAATTTTCACTCATTTTTACCAAGGTTTAGTAAGCCAAATGCACTTCACTCTACGAAGTCAAAAAACTGCCAGCAAAAAAACGTTTTTATCTATCTTCAAGTTTCTAGCCATTATCAAGCCATGCATGCGAAGATAAGCTCATATACACATATATACAATAATCATAGAGGTAAAGCTAGCCATATGAAAGCATGCATGAGAGTTTTGAAAGCTTTTAAAAGAGTTTAACCCTCACCTTAGCAAGTGGATAGATGAAGATGCACAAATGTTCTTGAAGATGCACAAAAATGTCTTCTTTCCTTGCTTGGCCGAGAGATAGCTTGTTGTTCTTTAATTCGTAGCTTAGTTAACATCTTCTTAGTGTGTGCATGTGATTAGAACAAAAAAAGATGAAACAAAACTATCAAAATATGCCTATGGTCGAGATAGAGAGAGTTGTAAGCTTGCATGCGTTTTTCTTGCTTATTGCTTGCAATGGTCGAGTTCCTTAGAGTCCTTGAGAGCCTAGGTGAGCCTTAGAAGGTGAGCTTAAGCTATGGAGATTAAAGATGCAGCCATGACTGAGAGAGTGAGAGAATGAGAGCTTGAGAGAATTTTTGAGAAAGAGATGAAATATTTTTGTGTGTGTCGGCCTTGAAGCTATACAAGGCTGAAATTGTTTTGTTCTTTGAGCAATTTGAATTGTGAGGAGACACAAGGTGAGGAGGCTGAGACAAGTATGCTTGGTAGGGTGCTTTGGTTTCATTTTTTTATGCATTGTGTCATAGGTTTGTCAAGGCTTAATTTAATTGTGCAATGTTTGACCAAGTGCAAGGTATGGTCGGCCAAGGCATGTGAAATTCTGAATTTTTTTGTTTGTTTAAGGTTTATTTTATTGTAGGTTAAATTGTTGTATTTGAGGTGCATGAATTTTGCAAAAAGAAGTAGGAACAAAGAATAAGAATAAAGAATGTTTAGTATTTTGTCTTTTAGTGCATTGACTTAGGATTAAAATAATAGTTAGTGGAGTTGTAGGATTATTTAATAGTCTAGTGCTTTGTGTAGGATTCTTTATTGATTAGCGTGCGGGTACGTTTTCCTAGGTCTATGGCACGTACTATGAGATAAATGCACGTATTCTAAGTAAATGCACGGAACCCTAAATGAATGCACGTAAATCAAGACACGACTCTTAAACCTAGGTTATGGCACGCAGTTCAAGGTTAGGGCACACAAATCGAGATATCGTACGCAAATCGAGGTCAGGTCTCACACATCGTGCCCGGACCCTGTTGCACCACGAGGCTCTATCGGCGACTCGGGTTGTTTGGGAATGCAGCCCTAAGCGGGCGGTAAATTTCGTCCAAGGCTAAATACGGGCAAGAGACCGATAGCGAACAAGTACCGCGAGGGAAAGATGAAAATGACTTTGAAAAGAGAGTCAAAGAGTGTTTGAAATTATCGGGAAGGAAGCGGATGGGGGTCGGCGATATGCCCCGGTCGTATGCGAAGCAGCAAGAGCCAGTCCGCCGATCGGCTCGGGGAGTAGACCAACGCAGATTGGGGTGGCGGCCAAAGCTCGGGCTGTCGATATACCTGCGGAACGCCGTTGCCTCGATCGTGGTGGGGCAGCGCGCCCCTTCGGTTTGCTTCAGCATCTACGCACTCCAGGTGCTGGCCTGCGGGCTCCCCATTCGACCCGTCTTGAAACACAGACCAAGAAGTCTGACATGTGTGCGAGTCAACGGGTGCGTAAACCTGCAAGCCACAAGAAAGCTAATTGGCAGGATCCCCCCCCGTGGGATGCATTGCCGACCGACCTTGATCTTCTGAGAAGGGTTTGAGTGCGAGAATACCTGTCGGGACCCAAAAGATGGTGAACTATGCCTGAGCGGGGCGTAGCCAGAGGAAACTCTGGTAGAGGCCCGCAGCGATACTAACGTGCAAATCGTTCGTCTGACTTAGCTATAGGGGTGAAAGACTAATCGAACCATCTAGTAGCTGGTTCCCTCCGAAGTTTCCCTCATGATAGCTGCAGCTCACGTGCAAGTTCTATCGGGTAAAGCCAATGATTAGAGGCATCGGGGGTGCAACACCCTCGACCTATTCTCAAACTTTAAATAGGTAGGACGACGCGGCTGCTTCGTTGAGCTGCGCCACGGAATCAAGAGCTCTAAGTGGGCCATTTTTTGTAAGCAGAACTGGCGATGCGGGATGAACCGGAAGCCGGGTTACGGTGCTTAATTGCGTGCTAACCTAGATCCAACAAAGGGTGTTGGTCGATTAGGACAGCAGAATGGTGGTCATGGAAGTCAAAATCCGCTAAAGTGTGTGTAATAACTCACCTGCCGAATCAACTAGCCCCGAAAATGGATGGCGCTTAACCGCGCGACCTATACCCGGCCATCGAGGCAAGTGCCAGGCCCCGATGAGTAGGAGGGCACGACAGTGGCCAAAAAACCTAGGGCGCGAGCTCGGGCACAGCGGCCGTCGGTGCAGATCTTGGTGGTAGTAGCAAATATTCAAATGAGAACTTTGAAGGCCGAAGAGGGGAAAGGTTCCATGTGAACAACACTTGCACATAGGTTAGTCGATCCTAAGAGTCGGGGGAGGCCCGACAGATAGCGCATTCCGCACGTGCACCGAAAGGGAATCAGGTTAAAATTCATGAACCGGGACGTGGCGGTTGACGGCAACATTAGGGAGTCCGGAGACGTCGGTGGGGGCCTCGGGAAGAGTTATCTTTTCTATTTAATAGCCTGCCTGTCACGCCCCAACCCAACCTATAGAGGTTAGACTAGGGTGTGAGCTAAATATTCAAGTCATTTCACGTACTTAATCATTCATGAAGGTTTAATACTTAACGTTTAGCCAAAACTCCACAAATTCTCCGGAAAACCGGCAGCATAACGGCTGTAATTGGGCTCTTTAGTTTGACTTAATTTTCTAAAGGCTTCAAAACTTTCAATCCCAAATTCATTTCCAACTAAGGTTACCATTTATCACTAGTTGAAACACCTACTAGTTATCTCGAAGTCTCGTTTGATTAACAACCTAGAATGATAACTTTGTCTCGTTTATTTGTTAATCCTTGTTACAAAAGTACCTGTTGATCTTAGCCTACCAATGAGTACCTGCTTAAGATTGGATAGATTCATTTTACTTAATCCTTTACCTGATATTTCATAAGCCTGTGATAGATACTAGCCAGTAGAGATAGCAAAAATGACCATAAGAGTGTCTATCTAGTTATGATCAGTACAAGTCAAAATTAGACCCCAAATTACAACAGAGGTAATTTACAATACAACAACAAGCAACATAAGAAATAGTCTTCAAGCAACATATCGTTCACAAAATGGCCATAGTCAAGTAAGGCACGTAGGGCAAACAATCATTCCAAGGAATCATCAAAAGGCACATTGTCCTCGGGTACCTGTTCCTGGTCTTCTTCACCTGAGATGATAAAAGAGGGTGAGTCCTTATGAACTCAGCGAGGGGGAACGAGAAATAAGTTTTGAAACTCTTTTTCCTGTTCAACTTATGAAAACTCTTTTTTCAAGCATGACATATATCACAAGTAAGTACATAATGTAATGTAAAAGTAAAAGAACACAATTACTCGTCTTTCCTCCCCGAGGTCCTCTAGGAACTAAGCGAGAGTATTTATACACATAGTGAAAAGGATACGGTGAGCTTTTGCTCTCAGTTTACTTCCAGTATCAGGTGTTGCGTCCGACTTCAAATCTTCCACTTATCACGCCAAATGGGTGTACTCCTGATGTACCCCGAAATCCTACGACCCAACTCTCCGAGGAAGTCTAGCCCCCAAGCGAGAGAAGGAATTGGACAATGGTAGTCACGGTTGCACCGGCAAGCCCGATGCCGCCCGATGTTCGTGAACGCTACCACGCTAGAATGAAAGGTTGCAACCTTGTATGCAATGCACATATATGACATTTAATATATCACATTAGGAGGACAACAAAGTAGGTTACCTCCGAACAGTCATAAGATTGCACATTTACAAGTAAACATGCAAGGCACGATATGACAGGTAATTTCACTTGTAAAGCACATGGAGTTATATGAATATTAAACAGGCAGCCATGTAATGCATGTAACTCAAGTCATATAACTCATTTCGAAGTTCACGTAATCAAATAATAAGGTCATACAACATGCAACGATGTTTACGTGGGACCGGGTAGAAGAAAGGTCTACTTGTCAATATGTAATCATCGGAATCACATTTAGGGCTATAAGGAAACTACGGGCAGCCTACTAATCACATAATTAAATACGATATCCATAGGATCAACACTTAGCTAGTTTTCCTAGTCATTAGGGTTTCAATTCATGCTCACCCATGCGATTGAGCCACAAGTTGTCACGTAATTGAACTCAAGCCATGCATCGATTAATTAAGACACCCTCAAGCATTCAAAACAGTCCATACAATATCCAAGTGCCACAATCCCAAGCATTTAATACAACAAGAGAAGTTTCAATAATTTTCAAAGCATATCACTAAATGAAAACCTCACTGCAATGGTCTGTATTATCACAATCTTTGAGACAAGCAAACAATCTCCAATTCCAGTGAACAAAATGTCAAATTAAAGCTTAAGGAGTGAACTAAATTCAGAAACAAACCTCACATCATTTAGAGTTTGGGTTCAAGAGTTATAGCCAAAACCGTGAGACTACGCAAAACTGTCCAGATTTGCACACATTTCAATACTTATCGTTTTTGAGGACCTTAGCGTCAGATTTAGCCTTAGTTTATTCCTGACAAAAATGTCCAGAACTGAAAACTATAGCATCATACCAAATTTCATTCGTTTTGGACATCATTTACTAAGTCAAAACTGGTATGTTCTACAAGGACAGTGAATCTGCCAAAACCTGCTTCATTTTCCCAGATTTTCCTGATTTGGACACCTTTCGATGTTTTGCCATTTTGGAAACCTTAGAGTCAAAATTGGCTTTGGACTATTTCTGAGAAAAATGCTCAGAACTAGCAAAACTAGTCACCTACCAAATTTCACACATTTTGCAACATCATTTACCTGGTCAAAATCACTTCGCTCCAACAAGTCAGAAGACTGTCCATTTATGTGATTTCACCTATCTTCACATTCTGGCCAAATATCTTGGCATGCATGTTTACAAAATCTCATGTCCACACATATATCACAAGTACAGAGGTAAAAATAGACATTTAAAGGCATGCATGTGTTTTTGAAAGCTTTTCAAGAGAGTTTTAGCCCTCACCTTAGCAGGACAACAATGATGATGCGCAAAACTCTTGATGAAGCACAAGATTGACTTTTCTTCTTGCTTAGCCGAGAGACAACTTGAGATTCTCTAATTCCTAGCTAAGTTACCATGTTCTTAGTAGGTGCATGTGGTTAGAACAAAAAGAAAATGAAATAGGAGCTATCAAACTTACCTAAGTCAAAATGAAGGTTCTATAAGCTTGCATGTGTGTCTCTTTGCATTCTAGCTTGCTTGGTCAAGTTCCTTAGTAACTTGCATGTCTTGAAGAACCTTTGGATTATGAGCTTAAGCTATGGAGTCTATAATTTCAGCTAGGGCCGAGAGAGAGAGAGAAGAAATGAGAGAAAGAATGAAAGAAAGAGAGAATGCGAGAAAGAATGAAAAGCTTGAGGAATTTTGATGCATGTGTCGGCCTACGGCCTTGAAAATTCTGATTTTGTGTCTTCAAGAGCATAATTTGAATTGTCTAGCATGGGCAATTTGAGTGTGTCGAGAATGGGGTGCATTGGGTTGGGTTTTAAGTCATTTTTTTTGGTTTGTGTCATGAACTTGTCATAGAATGTCTAGGTATAATTTTGAAATATGCAAGGCCTGTTCAATTGCTCCATGTGGTCGGCCAAGGCAAGCAAAATTCTGAATTTTTTGTCTTGTTTGAGCATTATTTAATTGAGTGCTTGGAATATGCAAAAGAATAAAGAATAGAGAATAAGAATGTCTAGCTTTTTGTGAGATTTCGTCTTCTAGTGAGTTGACTTAGCATTTTAATATTAGTTAGTGGAGTTTGTAGGATTAATTAATGATCTAGTGCTTCGTGTATGATGCTTTCTTGATTAGCATGTGGGCACACTTACCTAGGTCTAGGGCACACAAAATGAGGTATCGTACGCAAATCGAGGTCGGGCCTCACATCCTTCCCTCCTTAAAAGAATTTAGTTCCGAAATTCGATATTACCTTTGAAATAAAGCTGGATACTGTTGTTCCATCTGGTCTCGCCTTTCCCACATTGCTTCTTCAACTCCATGATGATTGCACAACACTTTCACCATCGGTATAGATTTGCTGCGTAACTCCCGATCTTGCTGGTCTAGGATCCAAACGGGCTTCTCTTCATAAGACAAGTTCTCCCGAAGCTGCAAACGGCTTTGGCTCCAAGATATTCGATGGATCAGGGTGGTACTTCCGTAGCATTGAAACATGAAAGACATCATGAATATTGGAGAGGTTTGGGGTAGTTCTAGGCGATACGCCAATTTGCCAACCTTCTCAATTATCTCAAATGGTCCTACAAACCTCGGGCTCAACTTTCCACCCATGTCGTGTCTAATCAGTCCCCTCTAAGGTAGCGCTAAGGGGCCTTTGTTTTTGGAACAGACGGCAGTGTTTTGCTGATGCCTCGAATCAAGCTTTTATTACCTTGTCGCCGCCCTCAAACTCTAGCCTCCGCCTCTGTTGGTCTGCATAACTTTTCTGCCTGCTTTGGGCGGTAAGCATCCGTTTCCGGATGAGGTGGACATTATCAGCAGTCTTCATAAGTTCTGGTAGTAGGGTCGGGTCAAAAGTCTTCGTCTCTACTACTTCATCCCAGTAAATTGGGGATCGACACTTACGTCCATACAATGCCTCAAATGGGGCCATCCCGATAGTGGCCTGATAACTCTTATTATAAGCGAACTCCACTAGAGACAGATATTTCTCCCAACCTTTCCCGAAGTCTAAAACACACGACCTCAGCATATCCTCCAAAATCTGAATAGTTCTCTCAGATTGTCCATTAGTCTGAGGGTGATAAGCCATGCTGAAACTCAACTTCATTCCCAAAGCTTCTTGCAATCTCTTCCAAAATCGGGAAGTAAAACGAGGATCCCTATCCGATACAATACTCACAGGCATCTCATGCAACCTTACAATATCCATAACATACATATCTCCCAATTTCTTAGGACTATCCTTCTTGTTCATCGGTAAGAAGTGCGCTGACTTGGTCAATCTATCCACTATGACCCAAACAGCGTGATGACCCTTTTGTGACTTGGGCAGGTCCATGACAAAGTCTATAGTTATATGTTCCCATTTCCATTAAGGAGTTTCCAATGGCTGAAGTAAACCTACTGGTCGTTGATGTTCTGTTTTGACTCTCTGGCAAGTCAAACCCGTGCCATAAACTCAGCAATCTTTCTCTTCATGTTATTCCACCAATAGTGTTGCTTCAAATCCCGGTACATCTTTGTTCCACTGGGATGAATAGTGTATCTTGAATTATGGGCTTCTTCAAGAATCTTCTTTTTCAGCTCTGGATCATTAGGAACACAAATCCGATTCCTAAACCTCCAAATACCATCATCATGAAACTTGAAATCTATGTTGCTTTCTTTAATCTTCAGAAACTGTTGGTCCTTCTGTTGAGCCTCTCGTAATTCAGTCAACAAGGTCGATTGAACTTGTGTAGTGGCAAATAGTAACCCTTTTTGAGTCAATTGTGGTTTCCACAAAAATGCTTCCTCTAACAACTCCTGCACCTTAACTTCTAATTTTGCCACGCTTGCGTTCCGACTTAAGGCATCTGCAACTACATTTGCTTTACTGAGCACATAATTGATTGTGCAGTTATAATCATCCAAAAGCTCCATCCACCGTCTTTGCCTCATGTTCAACTCTTTTTGCGAGAACAAGTATTTCAAGCTCTTGTGATCAGTAAACACCTCGAACTTGTTACCCCACAGATAGTGCCTCCATTTCTTGAGTGCAAACACAATAGCCGCTAACTCCAAATCATGCGTCGGGTAGTTCAATTCATACGGCTTCGGTTTCCTAGAAGCATACGCAATCACTCTACCATTTTGCATCAACACACAACCCAGTCCTTCCTTCGAAGCATCGCTATAGATTACAAAACCTTGACTCCCTTCAGGCAATGCAAGAACAGGTGCGGTGGTCAATCTCTTCTTCAATTCTTGGAAGTTGTTCTCACACTTGTCATCCCACACGAACTTTGTTTTCTTTTGAGTGAGCTTTGTAAGTGGTCCTGCGATCTTTGAGAAATCCTTCACGAACCTCCGATAATAGCCGGCTAGACCAAGAAAACTCCGAACCTCCGTAACGTTTTCCGACTTCTTCCAAGACATCACCGCTTCTATCTTTGCTAGATCCACTACTATTCCCTCTTGGGATATGATGTGCCCCCAAAATGCAATCTGCTGCAACCAAAATTCGAATTTGCTAAACTTTGCATACAATTGATGCTCTCGAAGTTTCTGCAATACCAATTGCAGATGTTGTTCATGCTCAGCCTCAGATTTCAAGTATACCAAAATATCATCAATAAAGAACACCACAAATTGGTCCAAGTAGGGTTGAAACACCTTATGCACCAAGTCCATAACAGCTGCAGAGGCATTAGTTACTCCAAATGGCATCACCACATATTCATAATGCCCATATCTCGTCCTAAAACCCGTTTTAGGCACATCCTCCTTTTTGATCCGCAACTGATAGTACCCTTGCCTCAAGTCGAGCTTCGAATACACTTTAGCTCCTTGAAGTTGATCAAACAACTCGTCGATCAGTGGAAGTGGGTATTTATTCTTGACGGTCACTTGGTTCAATCCTTGGTAATCGATGTATAGCCTCAACGTTCCGTCTTTCTTCTTTACAAACAGGATTGGCGCGCCCCACGGAGAAGAACTTGGTTGAACAAACCCCTTCATAACAATCCTTGCAATTTCTCCTTCAATTCTTGTAGCTCGGCTGGTGCCATATGATAGGAAGCTTTAGATATCAGCTGGGTGCCAAGCAGTAATTCTATAATGAACTCGATCTCCCGATTTGGGGTTAAACCGGACAATTCTTCTGGAAACACATCCGCATAATCTTTAATCACTGGCATCTCCTCCAACTTAGCTTTGTCCGACGACTTGTTGATGAGGTAAGCTAAGTATCCACTACATCCTTTTCTCAAGGACTTCACTGCTTTCGTAGATGAAATGATGGAACTCCCGGTGAAGTCTCTTCGACCCATTACCTCTAATATTGGTTGACCAGGTATCTGGAATGTTACAATCTTCATCTGGCAATCTAGTTGGGCATGATGCTTTGCCAACCAGTTCATCCCTAAGATGACTTCATAGTCTCGAAAGGGTAATACAATAAGATTAGCTGAGAATTCCCTATCTTTATTTTGGATTTTACATGCTTTACAAGCTGAGCTAGTAACAAGTTTAGAACCCATCGGAGTACCAACTTCTACTTCGTAAGGCAAACATACAACTCGTAGTTTCACACGTTGCACACATAAGGGACTAATAAATGAATGAGTAGTACCTGGATCAATTAGCACCCTAACAGGTTGATTCAGTATAAGAATGTACCTTCAACAACAACGGTCTCCTCTGGAAGCTCCTCGTACTCAATAGCATAAGCTTGGGCCTGAACTCTGGGAACTAGAGTCTTGCCTCTACCAGCTAGTTTAACTTGATTTTGTCCTCTTTGCCATTTTGGGCAATCCTTGATCTGATGCTGATCACTGCCATACCGCACACATCTTCCTGACTTCTTCCAGCACTGGTCCTCGGTGTGACCCTTCTTGTCATAGTAAGAACAGTTGATAGACTGAATAGCAGGTGAACTACTTGTGGATCCGCGGGTAGAAGAGGCTGATGGTGCTTTAGTTGGGCCACAGTTATTAACTGGTCTGTTCTGGCTCTGGCCCTGACTGCGACTCTGACTCTGGAATTTTCTCTGTTGACCTGGAGGCTGATATGGTTTCTTCTTCGGCTGGCTCGAACCAGCTCTATAAAGTTTCCTCTTCTCAACTCGGGAGGCAGCCGCAAAGAGAGCAGAATAGGTAGTAAAGTCATGCAAAGTCAACTGGTCCTGAGTTTTCGGCCTCAACCCATTTGTAAATTTCCACATCTTCGCCACGGGGGTACTGACCATGTATTGAGCATAACAGGACAGTCGGTCAAAACGAGCCTCGTACTGAGCCACCGTCATGTTACCCTGGTTCAAGTGCATGAATTCCTCAACTCGCCTCTGCCTGGAAACTACAGGTAAATATTTCTCCTTGAATGCCTTAACGAAATTACCCCACAGGTGAGGTGTATGATCAGTTTCCCAAAGCGCCTCCACAGTGTGCCACCAATGCTCAGCATCCCCGTGCAACAGAAACACAGCGAACTCTACATTTTCTTCATCAGTATAGTCAAGTGGCTTGAAAATTCTCTCGATCTCAGACAGCCAAGCCTCTGCCTTTTCATCATCAGCTTCCCCGTGGAATTTGGACAGGTGAAAGTCAAGGAACTCTCGCATTCTATTATTTCTCACATGGTTACCATCATTCCTGTTGTTGTTGTTGTTGTTGTTGTTTGCTTCACGTGCATCTTGACGTTCCATCAATCGTGACATGTGATCCATGGCCTTCGCCATCATATTAAACATAGCCATGCCGGTATTAGTTTGATAAGCATCTCCGGTCTTTTGGGGCTCACGCTCCTATTAGTAGTGCGGGTACTAAGGCCAGCCATCTGTAGGCATAGATTACGATGCACAATTTATTGGAATAGGACAAGACAAGAATTTAATACATAAGATATGCAACATATAATTTTATATAGATCACAATTCTAGAAACAGTTAAGACATGTTAATCACATAAGCACATAGAGACAAAGAAGGCACACTTGATATTGTCACACATTAACACACATAAACAAGTCATCTCAATAACCCTAGGGCTTTTACCCAAGGTCCGAGAGTTAAACCTGGCTTAAGCCATCTAAGCTATGATACCATTAAGATAAGGTGTCACGCCCCAACCCGACCTATAGAGGTTAGACTAGGGTGTGAGCTAAACATTCAAGTCATTTCACGTACTTAATCGTTCATGAAGGTTTAATACTTAACGTTTAGCCTAAACTCCACAAATTCTCTGAAAAACCGGCAGCATAACGGCTGTAATTGGGCTCTTTAGTTTGACCCAATTTTCTAAAGGCCTCAAAACTTTCAATCCCAAATTCATTTCCAACTAAGGTTACTATTTATCACCAGTTGAAACACCTACTAGTTATCTCGAAGTCTCGTTTGATTAACAACCTAGCATGATAACTCTGTCTCGTTTATTTGTTAATCCTTGTTACAAAAGTACCTGTTGATCTTAGCCTACCAATGAGTACCTGCTTAAGATTGGATAGATTCATTTTACTTAATCCTTTAACTGATACTTTATAAGCCTGTGATAGATACTAGCCAGTAGCGATAGCAAAAACGACCATAAGAGTGTCTATCTAGTTATGATCAATACAAGTCAAAATTAGACCCCAAATTACAACGGGGGTCATTTACAATATAACAACAAGCAACATAAGAAATAGTCTTCAAGTGACATATCGTTCACAAAATGGCCATAGTCAAGTAAGGCACGTAGGGCAAGCATTCATTCCAAGGAATCATCAAAAGGCACTTTGTCCTCGGGTACCTGTTCCTGGTCTTCTTCATCTGAATGATAAAAGAGGGTGAGTCCTTATGAACTCAGCGAGGGGGAACGAGAAATAAGTTTTGAAACTCTTTTTCCAGTTCAACTTATGAAAACTCTTTTTGCAAGCATGACATATATCACAAGTAAGTACATAATATAATGTAAAAGTAAAAGAACACAATTACCCGTCTTTCCTCCCCGAGGTCCTCTAGGAACCAAGCGAGAGTACTTATACACATAGTGAAAAGGATACGGTGAGCTTTTGCTCTCAGTTTACTTCCAATATCAGTTGTTGCGGCCGACTTCAAATCTTCCACTTATCACGCCAAATGGGTGTACTCCGGATGTACCCCGAAATCCTACGACCCAACTCTCCGAGGAAGTCTAGCCCCCAAGCGAGAGAGGGAATTGGACAATGGTAGTCACGGTTGCACCGGCAAGCCCGATGGCGCCCGGTGTGCGTGAACGCTACCACGCCAGAATGAAAGGTTGCAACCTTGTATGCAATGCACATATATGACATTTAATATATCACATTAGGAGGACAACAAAGTAGGTTGCCTCCGAACAGTCATAAGATTGCACATTTACAAGTAAACACGCAAGGCACGATATGACTGGTAATTTCACTTGTAAAGCACATGGAGTTATATGAATATTAAATGGGCAGCAATGTAATGCATGTAAATCAAGTCATATAACTCATTTTGCAGTTCACGTAATCAA
>CM075779.1:18602347-18647347 GCA_037974665.1 Ehretia macrophylla
GTTAAAATAATTAACTCAAGTATTATTTAATTACTTCTAAAAGAAATATGAAAATAATGCTAGAAATGAATGTTTAACTTAAAAATAAACACATAATTCAATGCTAACATTTAAGATAACACTTAATTAAATGCAATTAAATTCCATTAAATGCATGCCGGGTTCGGGTTATCACATCCTCCCCCCCTTAAAACAATTGCGTCCTCGCAATTCTTCTTCCAATAGAACTCATCATCCTCTGAAATCCAACTCTGACTAATCTTTATCGGTTGCTGAGCAAGATAGTGAATATGGATGCTTGTAGGAAAACCCAAATAGGAATCCCAACCAAGAATGCCGAGAAAATACCAACTAAAGATTGAAGCAAAGATACTGTAGATAATATCAATACTACATATTAATGGCAAGAAGAATACCGAAGGAATACCCTATTTACGAATCTCCAATAGAAGTCTAACAAGTACCAAG
Organism: Ehretia macrophylla; assembly: GCA_037974665.1. Lineage (NCBI taxonomy): Eukaryota > Viridiplantae > Streptophyta > Magnoliopsida > Boraginales > Ehretiaceae > Ehretia > Ehretia macrophylla. Next base: position 18,602,816 of record CM075779.1, read on the forward strand.
TAAGAAAGTTAAAAGATAGCCAGAGCAGATGCAGCTCATGCAGTGCTGATTACCGTAAGTAGACCTAGCTGAAAGTTCTGTAAAAGAATATAGAGAAGAATACCAAAGGCCAATCTCTAAATGAAATCCTCCAATCACTGAGTCCCTACTGTAACATCTTAGTAAAACAGCAAGTATAGATTTCCCCTGAGTGGAAAAGCCAAAAGAGAAGCCGCAAACAATACAAGATAATAAGTCCAAGCAGAATTCCAAGTGTAGGATCTTCCAATAAATGCCAATAAGAAAAATACTAGTAGATTGCCCAATAAGAATTCCAAAGAATACCGTAAGTAATATTACTCAATAAGTCCGATAGGAATTCCAATTACCAAACTAACTGAGGGATGCCAAAGAAAATACCCGGACAATGCTCCAGTAAGAAAGTACCAAGAATTGCCCAATAAGACAATCAAGTTGAATAACAAATATAGTTTCCCAGCTAGACGAAAACCCTAAGGAAAAATACCAAGCTGGTGCACAATATACAAAACCGAACTCCGAGGCCCCTGCACTGTTTACCAAGTGAGTACCTCATACAACCTTGCCAATAAGGAAACCCAATAAGAGAATACCACAATAATGCTACCAAGAGCCATCATATAGAAACCCCAATGAAAGTTATCTTTTTATGATTGCCAACCACGAAGAAGAGTCTTAGAAGTATGCCAATAACTGAGCTCTAAAGATAAACACCAACTCCCAAATAAAGGCTAATTAAATGCCATTCATTTCCTGCCAATCCATACACCTTGAAAGGCCAGCTGTGAACCACTTTCTTCAGGGGAGGAAGAAGTCTTTCTTACCATTTTGATAGGACATGTATGTGTGCCAAGATATCACATTTATGCATATATACCTTAATCTATTATGCAAGCAAGTTTATAAAACAGTTTATTCAACAAAGTCACTCAAGCACGACAATCAAGTCAAGCACAACATAATCAATTCAAATCACAACATAACCAATTCAAGATATTCCAAGACACACATTACAAGCAATACTTCAAGCAAATAACAATTCACGAGATCAATTCGATTCATGATGCCAATTCGATACACGAGTAGTCACTTCACTTCACGCAACACACATTTAGCACATAACACATAACTATATCACATAGGTGCACACATTCAGGTCAAGACACACAATCTCACATACAAGCATACACTTTCAAAACACACTTAACAAGCACACATTCAAGGATCACTACCCACCAGACCGAGGACCCTATCCCGGCTTATGAGCTAGACAAGCTCTGATACCACCTGTAACACCCCGATCCCTCTCGAGACCGGGAGTTCTATCGATCAATCTAATCACTACCCAATTCCAAACCCGGGCATAAAATTTAGGGAAAACGGATGGAGTCTCCCCTGTTTCAAGGTAAAATGCAAACCTGCGATAGCATATAAGTGGACCAGCACCGTGTCCAACCATACAAACACCTCAAGGCCATCTGAGCCTTGGTTCTCAACAAGCGAACACAACTAAATATACATTTCCAATTTTAAAGCTAACCTATCTCTTTTCATGTTTGACAAGAACATTCATGCTAGGCAATTAAACTATACTAACCCATTGCATAAAATAGACTATCATACCATTCAAACTCTTTTCCTTTGGACATTACAAACATGCATTAAAGTTAAACTATTCTATCTGAATATAAAAACTAGCTTTTCCAAATCACTTCAATAACCTAGAAAACTTAAATTACATTCCTTTTTAACATTAAATACAAACAACACATGAAACATACATCTTTGCATCTTTGACAACTCAAGCCACATAGCACGTAAGACAACTCTTCAAGCATGATCTTTCACGTAATAACGAAATTTCCAGCTAACATGGCATTTCCTGAAATGTGTTGGTGAGGAGTGAATATACACAACACGTATACTCAGTGAGGGCGAGACAGTTATCGAGGTGGAGAGAAAGAAGTTCGTGCAATGCAAATAGGTACAGCTAAGCAATATAATTGACAAGTAAGCATTCAATCTAACAATCAATACAATAAACAATTGATAAAGCATTAACACAACCATTCAAAGCTATACCACACTCTGAAGGCTATGGTTCACTCAAACGAGCAATGTAACGATCATGATTTTGATGACTTTAACGATGACGCGCCAGCTCACCCACCTTATAACTTCTGTTAGAGTACTCTGGACATACTCTGTCAATTTTACAACCCAAAACTCCCTAGGCGGCAACCCAAGCGACAAAGGGAATAGGACACGGAGCTAGAGCAACCAACACTGGCAACCCGAGGCTACCTAGAGAGGCCCGTCACTCACGCGCCTGACACTTATGCAATGCAATACGATATATATATAACAATAATCGAGCAAGGCACTGAAGTGCAGGTTAGTAACAACATGCGATACAAAAAGCATTTACAATCTATAAAGTAACAAGAACAACACTAACAAGCATTATCAACAATTGGTATACAATTCAATCATAACCAACTTTAACAAGCATAACAAACAACATCAAGCATTCTATAGGCATGACACTATGAAAACAAACAAAATCACAAAATGACCTCAACTTTCAAAACGCTACTACTTTCAAACGAGCCACGAGTTTTGGAAACCGACTTCACCAATCCTCCTAGGTCACCATAAGGCACGTCTAAAGACCCTGAAACCCTACTTAACCCTAGAATTCACACAAAGCCCCGATTTCTCCCTTTGCTCGTTTGAACTACCGCTACCCTAACCAAACACCCAACCAATGCCATAACCACACCAAAAGTACTTCCATGGCCTCCCGAGACAATGCCATCACGCAAATCGAGGAAACGCTAATCTCGACCTCAACGACCCTAACTTGTACCAAGGCATTTTTCTCTGTTTTTCCATTACGCAACCCAAACAAGTCATGCATTTAGGCATTCTAGCATATCTAGCATCTTTTCACATCAACAGAACGCATAACGGAGCAACTTCATCGAAACAGAATTTTACTATTCATAATTTATTATTCAATTATCAATTTAAATTTTAATTTCGATAATCAACCACAGAAAATGCTAAAAAGCTATAAATACTTGTTCTACAATTGCTAGGGAACATTCTTCAAGCATCAAAACGAATTAAATAACAATCTACGGCTAAAACCCAAAAATTAAAGTTTAAACACAATTATTTCAAATGCGCAAATAAGGATGAAACCCTCACCTTAGACGCTCCTAGACGCTAGGAAAACCACGCTGGATGCCTCGGAAACCACCCCGTGCAAGCTCACGCGAAGATTTGAAGATTTGGCTTGAAATCTTTTTTTTTTCTCTCCTTGTATTTTCGGCCTGCTCGTTCTCTGTTTTCAGCTTTCGTTTTTTTTGATTGCTATTATAAGCTTAAATATGATGATAACTCAAGTCAAATAGTCAAGGACTGGTCAAAGGTTGCTTAAGTTGGTCAATTAGGCTTATTTTATGCATTTTAAAGCTAAAACAACTAACACCAATTTAATTCTAATCAACAACAACTAAAATACTAAAATCAAAACACTAAATACTAGTTTTCACTATTTGCTGAGGACTAGAAATCATTTCCTAACTATCGCTCTCGATATGCTATGCACTTTGCGACAATAAAAGAATAACAATTAAATCTCAAAGAATTTAAGAAAATATAATTTTTGAAAAGTAACATAGTTCAAAATTTACTCTGGCTCGGAGCTACTTTTCATTTTATTGAAAACCGAGCATTAAGGTGCAAGAAAAATAAAACCAATTAACATAAATATGAAAGTAGTGGATATTCCGTTAAAATAATTAACTCAAGTATTATTTAATTACTTCTAAAAGAAATATGAAAATAATGCTAGAAATGAATGTTTAACTTAAAATAAACACAAAATTCAATGCTAACATTTAAGATAACACTTAATTAAATGCAATTAAATGCCATTAAATGCATGCCGGGTTCGGGTTATCACAGAATCAATGGGGAAAGAAGACCCTGTTGAGCTTGACTCTAGTCCGACTTTGCGAAATGACTTGAGAGGTGTAGGATAAGTAGGAGCCGAAAGGCGAAAGTGAAATACCCATACTTTTAACGTTATTTTACTTATTCTGTGAATCGGAGACGGGGCACTGCCCTTCTTTTTGGATCTAAGGCTCGCTCTGCAGGCCGATCTGGGTGGAAGACATTGTTATGTGGCAAATATGGCTGGGGCGGCACATCTGTTAAAAGATAACGCAGGTGTCCTAAGATGAGCTCAACGAGGGCAGAAACCTCATGCGGAACAAAAGGGGAAAAGCTCGTTCGATTCTAATTTCCAGTACAAATATGAACCGTGAAAGCATGGCCTAACGAGCCTTTAGACCTTCAGAAATTGAAGCAAGAAGTGTCAGAAAAGTTACCACAGGGATAACTAGCTTGTGGCAGCCTAGCGTTCATAGCGACGTTGCTTTTTGATCCTTCGATGTCGGCTCTTCCTATCATTGTGAAGCAGAATTCACCAAGTGTTAGATTGTTCACCCACCAATAGAGAATGTGAGCTGGGTTTAGACCGTCATGAGATAGGTTTGTTTTACCCTACTGATGACAGTGTCGCAATAGTAATTCAATCTAGTACGAGAGGAACCGTTGATTCGCAAAATTCGTCATCTCGCTTGGTTGAAAAGCCAGTGGAGCAAAGCTACCGTGCGTTGGATTATGACTGAATGCCTCTAAGTCAAAATCTAGGCTCAAAGCGACACGCTTGCCCGTTACCCGTTCACCGACCCGCAGTAGGGGCCTCCGGTCCCCAAGGGCATGTGTCGTTGGCCAAGCCGTCTCGATGGAGGTGTCGCGCCGGCCGCCTTGAAGTACAATTCCTATCGAGCAGCGAACAGAATCCTTTGCAGATGACTTAAATACGCGACGGGGTATTGTAAGTGGCAGAGTGGCCTTGCTGCCACGATCCGCTGAGATTCATCCCTTTGTCGCTCCGATTCGTCCCTCCCTCCTCCTCGCCTATCTCCGCCCCATCAGCAATCCAATCCTATCAACCAATAATATTTCCCCCAAATGGGCCAAGAGGTTTGACTCCCTATGCCACTCCTCAAGTGTGTCTCCAAGTGCCTAAGTAAGTCATAAGTTGTAACCCAAGTGTCGATGCAAGAATGCCCAAGTGTTGCCAAGTGATCTGTGCCTAAGTCCAAATAATATTAGCCCAAGTTAGTTTGCCACGCTCGCTGCGTGCATAAGTGCCGCCGCAAGTGTCGTGGGGTTTCGAGGCAACGATGATGCCCAATTATGCCAATGTGCTAAGTGCTATGCCCAAGGCTGCCCAAGTGCAAAGTGCTATGCCCAAGGATGCCCAAGTGCTAAGTGCTATGCCCAAGGATGCTCAACTGCTATACCTAAGTGCTATGCCCAAGGATGCCCAAGTGTCGACATCATAAGTTTTAAGTGTCGACGCGCGAATGCCCAAAGCGCTATACCCAAGTGCTATGTGCTATGCCCAATGATGCCCAAGTGCTATGTGCTATGCCCATTGATGCCCAAGTGCTATGTGCACCCAAGCTCTTTGCCCAAGTACTATGTGCACCCAAGTACTATACCCAATGATGCCTAAGTGCTATGTGCTATGCCCAAGTACTAACGGGCCCACTATCGATTGACCCCGTGCATCGCCTCGAGTGCCCAAGTGTTAGACATCCTATGCTTGCTTCGTAAGAGATGGCAAAAAATTTGAATCCGACCTTGTGTACTGCCGGCCCGCCGAGGTGCCTAACATTCTTCCCTCAGCATTAACGGTGACTGAGGTTATATTGTCCCTCTCTTCGGCACGACTAGGCACATTGGTGAATGGTTACGGCACGACTGCCCACGGTGTTGCATTACGGCGCACGATTGGGCCTCGGATGGGGCACGTACTTGGGGCCTCGGATGAGCCACAACTTGGCATGTAATTGGGGCATGGCTTCGCAAGCAGTGGGGCCGCGCATGGAGCATGATGGGGCAAGCAGTTGGGCCTCGTGGGGCACGCGCATGGGGCGCCCATGCTGCACTAAGGTTCGCGCATGGGGCGCCCGTGCCGTACGATTGTGTACGCATGTGGCCCGCATGCTGGACGATGGTGCTCGCATGGGATGCCCATGCCGCACGATGGTGCGCGCATGCTGCACGATGGTGTACACATGTGGCCCGCATGCCGCACGAAGGTGCACTCATGGGGCGCCCATGCCACTCGATGGTGTGCGCATGCCGCACAAAGGTGCGCGCATGGGGCGCCCATGCCACACGATAGTGCTCAAATACCACACGATGGTGCGAGCATGGGGCGTACATGCCGCACGATGGTGCATGCATGTGTCCCGCATGCCGCACGAAGGTGCGCGCATCGGGCCCCCATGCTGCACGATTGTGTGCACATCAGGCACGCATGCCGCACGATGGTACGTGCATATGGCCCGCATGCTGCACGAAGGTGCATGCATAGGGTGCCCATGCCGCACGAAGGTGTGCGCATGGGTCGCCCATACCACACGATGGTGCGAGCATAGGGCGCGCATGCCGCTTGATGGTACGCGCATGTGTCAAGCATGCCGCACGAAGGTGCGTGCATGGGGGTTCCCATGCACCACGATGGTGTGCGCATAAGGCGCCCATGCCCTACCATGGTTGACGCATTCCGTTCGAAGGTGCACGCATGGGGTGCCCATGGTCCAAGAAGGTGCACGCATGGGGCGCGCATGACGCACAATGGTGTGCGCATGTGGCCCACATGCCTCACGAAGGTCCGCGCATGGGGCGTCCATGCCGCACGATGATGTGCGCATGGGGCGTCCATGCCGCATGATGGTGCGGGCAATGGGGCACGCATGCCGCACGATGGTACGCGCAAGTGGCCCGCATGCCGCACAAAATTGCGCCCATGAGGTACCCATGCCCCATGATGGTGCACGCATGGGGTGCCCATGCCGCATGATGGTGCGCGCTTAGGGCGCGCATGACGCACGATGGTGCGCCTATGTGGCCAGCATAACGCACGTAGGTAAGCGCATGGGGCGCCCATGCCGCACAATGGTGAGTGCATCGGCCGCCCATATCGAACGATGGTGCACGAGTGTGGCCCATATGCCGCACGAAGGTTCGCGCATGGGGCACCTATGCCGCACGATAGTGCTCGCATCGGGTGCGCATGCTGCACGATGGTGCGCACCTGTGGCCCGCATACTGCACGATGGTGCATGCATTCGGCGCGCATGCCACATGATGGTGCGCGCATATGGCCTGCATGCCTCACGAAGGTCCGCAAATGGGGCGCCCATGACGCACGATGGTGCTCGCATTGGGCACCCATACCGCACGATGGTGCTCCCATGTGGCGCCCATACCGCACGATGGTGCGCTCATGGGGCGCGCATGCCGCCCGATGGTATACACATGTTTCCCTCATGCAGCATGAATGAGCGCGCATGAGGCGTCCAAGCCGCACGAAAGTGCGCGCATGAGGCGCCAATGCCGCACAATGGTGCATGCATAGGGAGCGTATGTGGCCCGCATTCCCCATTAAGGTTCGCGCATGCCGCACAAAGGTGTACGCATGGGTCGCCCATACCGTTTGAAGGTGTGCGCATAGGGCACCCATGCCACATGATGGTGCACGCATGCTGCTCAAAGGTGCAAACATGGGGCACCCATGCTGCAAGATAGTGTGCGCATCGGGCACGCATGCCGCACGATGGTGCGCGCATGTGGACCCATGCCGCATGAAAGTGCGCGCATGGGGCGCCCATGTCATATGATGGTGCGCGCATGGGGCGCGCATGTGGCCCACACACCGCACGAAGGTGTGCGCATGGGGTTCCCATGCCATACGATGGTGCGTACATGCCGCACGAAGATGTACACATGGGGAGCCCATGCCGCATTGTCATGCCCCAACCCGATCTATAGAGGTTAGACTAGGGTGTGATCTAATCATTTACACCATTTCACATACTTAATCATTTGTTAAGATTTAACATTTAACGTTAGCCTAGAACTCCAAAAGATTTTTTGAAAAACCGGCAGCATAACAGCTGTATTTAGGAACTTTTAGTTTGACCTACTTTCTAAATGCCTCAATTATACCAATCATTAATCCAATTCCATTAAGGACTCCTACTTGGTCGTCAACCTATATACCTTCTAGTTTATCTCGAAAGTCTTGTTTGATTAATAAGCCTAGCACGAGGTCTATATCCCATTTACTTGTTAATTCCTATGGCGCAAGTACCTGTTGATCTTTAGCTTACTATTGAGCACCTAGGTGAAATTAGATAGAGTTACATCATTTGATTCTTTACCTAGTGATTGAGTTGCCTATGATAGTTACTAAATCAGAATAGTGAAAGCAACCCACAAGATAGAGTGTTCGTCTAGTCGTAAACAGTACAAACCAAAATTAGACCCCAAATTACAACGGGGGTCATTTATAACAACAACAAACAACATAAGAATTAGTCTTCAAAACAAACATAACGTTCACAAAATAAACACCAGTCAAGCAAGGCACGTAAGGCATGCAATCACTACAAGGAGTCACAGACAGGCACATTCTCCTCGGGTACCTGTTCCTGATCTTCTTCACCTGTGATCATAAAAGAGGGTGAGTCCTTATGAACTCAGCGAGGGGGAACGAGAAATCCTTTTTCGAAAACATGTCATTTATTACAAATAATAAAGTACGCAAGGTATAAGAATCAAATTGAACAACATATATAATTACCAATCATTTCAAGGCTACAGTGAGCTTTTGTTCTCAAGTTCAATCAGTGAGCATTTGCTCTCGATATCATTTTCAATAACAATTGTTGCGGCCAGCTTCAATCATCCACTTATCGCTACCAATTGGGTGTACTCCGGATGTACCCCGAAATCCTACGACCCAACTCTCCGAGGGTGGAATGCCAAGCGAGAGAGGGAATTGGACCATGGTAGTCACGGGAGCACCGGCATGCTCTATGCTGCCCGGCGTTCGTGAAACGCTACCATGCCATAATGAAATGTTGCAACCTTGTAGACAATGTACATTTATAGCATTTAACAATTCACATTAGGAGAACAACAAAGTAGGTTGCCTACGAGCAATTTCAAGATCACATATTGCCAAGTAAACGAACAAGGCATGTTTGACATGAAATTTCTCTTTTTAAAAACATAGAGTTATATGAACATTAAACAGGCAGCCAAGTAACACATATAAATCAAGTCATATAACTCATTTCGGGGTTCACGTATCAAGTGTTAAGATTATACAAGCATGCAACGACGTTTACACGAGACCGGGTACAAGAATAGCTCATTTATCAACATGCAATCATCGGGAATCATATTTAGAGCTATAAGGACAATTACGGGAAGCCTATTAACCACACAATTAAACACATTTAAACATAGGGTCATCTCTTAGCAAATAGTCATGAGCGCTAGGGCCTCAATTTCGTGCTTACACATGCAATTAAGCTAACCATTCATCAATTAATGATCCCAAGCCATGCACCAACCAAATTAAGCAACCTCAACCAACCAAAACAGCCCACATAACTTCTAAGTGCTACAATTCCAAACATTTAATGCCTCAAGCAAGGTTACAACATGATTCATAGCATATCACTAAGCAAAAACCTCACTGCAATGGTCTGTTTTCCCACATTCAATTAGCCAGGGAATTGCTCTCCAATTTTAGTGAAAAAAATTTCAATTTTAATCTTAATGAGTGATTTAAATCTAGGAACAAACCTCGCTGCATTTGGAGTTCGGACATAGGAGTTATGGCCAGAACCGTGAGACTACGCAAAACTGTCCAGTTTAGACACATTACGATTTTTGAAATTTTTGAAGATCCTAGAGTCAGATTTAGCTTTAGCCTATTTCTCACCAAAATGTCCAGAACTGAAAAATATAGCAACCTGTCAATTTTTATGAATTTTTAACAACATTAACTTGGTGAAAAACACTTCGTTCCATGGAGTCAGTAATCTGCCAGAATAATGAATTTGCATATCTCTAAGTTTCTAGCCAAAATCAAGCCATGCATGAGAAGAAGTGTCATGCCCCAACCCGGCCTATAAGGTTAGACAAGGGTGTGATCTAAACATTCAAGTCACGTCTCGTACTTAACCGTTCATGAAGATTTAACACTTAACGTTTTGGCCTAAACTCCAAAATTTTCTGGAAAACCGGCAGCATAACGGCTGTAATTGGGCTCTTGGTTTGACCTAATTCTCTAAACGCATCAAATTTACCATCTCAAATTCATTTCCAACTAAGATTACTATTTATCATCAATTGAAATGCCTACTTGTTGTCCTGACATCTTGTTTGATTAATAACCTAGCATGATACTATATCTCGTTCGTTTGTTAATCCTTGTTACAAAAGTACCTGTTGATCTTAGCTTAATAACGAGTACCTGCTTAAGATTTGGTTGGTTCATTTTACTTAGTCTTTACCTAATACTTCATACCCTATTATAGATACTAGCAGTAATAATAGCAAAACGATCATAGTAGTGTCTAGTGTCTGTCTAGTTAACATTAGTTCAAACCAAAATTAGACCCCAAATTACAACGGGAGTCTTTTACATTACACATCAAGCAACATAAAAAAAAAAAAGAAATAGTCTTCAAGTAGCATAGTTCACAAATAGCCATAATCACGCAAGGAACATAGAACAGGCAATCACTCCAAAGAATCATCGATAGGCACATCGTCCTCAGGTACCTGTTCTTGATCTTCTTCACCTGAGATGATAAAAGAGGGTGAGTCCTTATGAACTCAGCGAGGGGGAACGAGAAATAGGTTTTGAAGCTCATTTTTCAGTTCAACTTATAAAATCCTTTTGCAAGCATGAATATAATACAATTAAGTACATAACAATAATATAAAGTATATGAACACAATTACCAGTCTTTCCTCCCAGAGGTTCTCCAGGAACCAAGTGAGAGTACTTATACATATAGAAAAATGATACGGTGAGCTTTTGCTCTCAATGGTTGCGGCCGACTTCAAATCATCCCCTTAACACGCCAAGTGGGTGTACTCCGGATGTAACCCGAAATCCTACGACCCAACTCTCCGAGGAAGTCTAGCCCCCAAACGAGAGAGGGAATTGGACCATGGTAGTCATGGTTGCACCGGCAAGCCCGATGACGTCCGGTGTGCATGATCGCTACCATGCGAGAATGAAAGGTTGTAACCTTGTATACAATGCACATTTATGACATTTAATATATCACATTAGGAGGACAACAAATTAGGTTGCCTCTGGACAGTCATAAGATTGCACATTGACAAGTAAACAAGCGAGGCACGAATAGACAAGTAATTTCACTTGAAAAGCATATGGAGTTATATGAACATTAAACGGGCAGCCATGTTATGCACGTAAATCAAGTCATATAACTCATTTCAACGTCCACGTAATCAAATAATAAGGTTATTCAACATGCAACAATAATCTACGTGGTTCGGATGCAAGAAAGGCCTATTTGTCACATGCAACGAATCAAAATCACATTTAGGGATATAAGGGAAACTACGGGCAGCCTACTAAGCATATAATTACACCCAATATTCCAAGGATCAACAATTAGCATGTTTACCTAGTTGCTAGGGTTTCTATTTCGTGCTTACCCGTGCGATTAAGCCTCGAGTCCACTCAAATCAATCCCAAGCCAAGCATTAATTATTCCAAACATCGCCAAGTACTCAAAACAGTCCACATAACATCCCAATGCCACAATCCAAAGCAATTAATACCACAAGAGAAGTTACAACAAATTTTCTAAGCATATAACTAAATGAAACCCTCACTGCAATAGGCTGTTTTCTCACAATCATTAAGACAAGCAAAAAATATCCAATTCCAGTTAATAAGATGTCAAATTAAAGCTTAAGAATTGAACTAAAATCAGAAACAAATCTTGAATCATTTGGAGTTCGAGATCAATAGCTATGGCCAAAACAGTGGGATTGCACAAAACTGTCCATATTTACACACATTTCGATAATTGTCGTTTTTAGGTCCTTAGGGTCAGATTTAGCCTTAGTCCATTTCTGATAAAAATATCCAGAACTGAAACATCTAGCATTACATCAAATTTCATGCATTTTTGACATTAGTTACTAAGTCAAAACTGGTTCGTTCCACAAGGTCAGTGCATCTTCCAAAACCTGCTTCATTTTTCCAGACTTCCAGATTTGGACACATTTTAATGATTTGCCATTTTGAGGGCCTTAGAGTCAAAATTAGCTTTGGCATATTTCTGCAAAAAATGTTCAAAACTGTAAAAATTAGTCACCTACCAATTTTCATGCATTTTTAACATCATTTTCCTAGCCAAACTCACCTCAAAATAACTAGTCAGAGAGCTGTCAACAAAATCCGATTTCACCTATCATCATTTTCAAGCCAAAACCTTACCATGCATGGTTGTAAAGCTTATGAACACACATATAACTCAAGTCCAGAAGCAAAGACATACAGTTAAGAGCATGCATGTGGATTTTTGAAGGATTATCAAAATCTTTTAGCCCTCACCTTGGCAAATCAACAAGAAGATGCACAAAACTTGATGAAGCAGAATTTTCTTCTTCTTCCTTGCTTAGCCAAGACACCACCCGATTTCTCTCTTTTTTTCCTAGATTAGTGGCCAAGTTCTTAGTACATGCATGTGGTTAGAACAAGAAGAAAATAAATGGAAGCTAGTGAACTCACCAAGGCCGAAATGGTGACTCAAAGAGCATGCATGAGTGATTCTTGCATCTTAGCTAGCTTGATCGAGTTCCTTTGCTTGTGGCTTGTCTTGATTAACTATGGTATGATGAAGATGAGATATGAAGGTAATAAACTCAGCCAAGGCCGAGAGAGAGAGAGAGAAGAATGTGAGGGAGAGAGAGAAATGTGAGGAAAATGAGATAAATGAAAAAAAATGGAAGCCTTGCATTTGATGAAGCATACTCGGCCTTGGGCAGCAAAAATTCAGCCTTTTTGTGTCTTCAAGGTGTAATTTGAAATTCCTAGCATGGGCAAGGAGCGTTTGGTCGAGAATGGTGGGGTTTTGAGGAGATTTTTGAGCAATTTTTTATGCATTTGTGTCATAGAATGTCATAGTTTGTCTAGGAATTAAGTTGAATTGAACAAGCAAGCATAAAGCCCTTGTAGTGGTCGGCCAAGGCAATAAAAATCTGATTTTTTTTTGTCATCTTTTGAGCATTATTAAATTGTGTGTTGAAAGTGCAAAAAGAATAAAAAATAAAGAATAAGGAATGTCTAGCTTTTTGTGAGATTTTGTCTTCTAGTGGGTTGGATTAGTAGTTTAATAATAGTTAGTGAAATTTGTAGGATTAATTAATGATCTAGTGCTTCGTGTAAGATTCTTTTTTTGATTAGTATGAGGGCACGCTTTCCTAGGTCTAGGGCACGCACTACGAGGTAGGAGATGAACTATGAGATGAATGCACGTTTTCCTAGTAAATGCACACAACCCTAAATGAATGCACGTAATTCAATGCATGGCACACAAAACAAACATGATTTTTAAACCTAGGTCAAGGCACGCAAATCTTGATTAGGGCACACGAAATGATGTATCGCACGTAAATCGAGGTCGGGCCTCACATCCTCCCCTCCTTAAAAGAATTTCGTCCCAAAATTCAATGATTACCTTTGAAATAAAGCTGGATATTGCTGCTCCATCTGGTCTCGCCTTTCCCACGTTGCTTCTTCAACTCCATGATGATCCCACAGGACCTTCACCATTGGTATAGTTTTGTTGCGCAACTCCCGATCTTGCTAGTCTAGGATCCGAATGGGCTTCTCCTCGTAAGACAAGTTCTCCCGAAGCTGCAACGGCTCTGGCTCCAAGATATGCGATGGATCAGGATGATACTTCCGCAGCATCGAAACATGAAAGACGTCATGAATATTGGAGAGGTTTTGGGGTAGTGCTAGGCGATACGCCAACTTGCCAACCTTCTCAATTACCTCAAATGGTCCTACAAATCTCGGGCTCAACTTTCCACCCTTGCCGTGTTTAATCAGTCCCCTCCGAGGTGATATCTTCAAGAACACCTTGTCGCCGACCTCAAACTCTAGGCTCCGTCTCCGTCGGTCTGCATAACTTTTCTACCTACTTTGGGCAGTAAGCATCTGTTTCCGGATGAGGTGGATATTATCAATAGTCTTCATAAGTTCAGGTAGAAGGGTCGGGTCAAAAGTCTTCGTCTTACCTACTTCATCCCAGTAAATTGGGGATCGACACTTACGTCCATACAATGCCTCAAATGGGGCCATCCCGATAGTGGCCTGATAACTGTTATTATAAGCGAACTCCGCTAGAGATAGATATTTCTCCCAACCTTTCCCGAAGCCTAAGACACACGCCCTCAGCATATCCTCCAGAATCTAAATAGTTCTCTCCGATTGTCCGTCAGTCTGAGGGTGATAAGCCGTGGTGAAACTCAATTTTGTTCTCAAAGCTTCTTGTAATATCTTCCAAAATTGGGAAGTAAAACGAGGATCCCTATCCGATACAATACTCACAGGCATCCCGTGCAACCTTACAATCTCCGCCAATACATATCTCTCAATCTCTTAGGACTATCTTCCTTGTTCATCGGTAAAAAGTGCGCCGACTTAGTCAATCTATCCACTATGACCCAAACGGCGTCATGGCCCTTTTGTGATCTGGGCAAGTCCAAAACAAAGTCCATAGTTATATGTTCCCATTTCCATTGAGGAATCTCCAACGGCTGAAGTAAACCTGCGGGTCGTTGATGTTCTGCTTTGACTCTCTAGCAAGTCAAACACCGTGCCACAAACTCCGCAATCTCTCTCTTCATGTTATTCCACCAATAGTGTTGCTTCAAATCCCAGTACATCTTTGTTCCACTGGGATGAATAGTATATCTCGAATTATGGGCTTCTTCAAGAATCTTCTTTTTCAGCTCTGGCTCATTGGGAACACAAATCCGATTCCTAAACCTCCAAATACCATCATCATGAAACTTGAAATCTGTGTTGTTTTCTTTAATCTTTTGAAACTGTTGGTCCTTCTGTTGAGCCTCTCGTAATTCAGACAACAAGGTCGATTGAACCTGTGTAGTGGCAAAGAGTAACCCCTTACGAGTCAATTGCGGTTTCCACAAAAGTGCTTCCTCCAACAACTCCTGCACTTTGACTTCCAGTTTTGCCATGCTCGCTTTCCTACATAAAGCATCAGCAACTACATTCGCTTTACCGGGCACATAATTGATTGTGCAGTTATAATCGTCCAAAAGCTCCATCCACCGCCTTTGACTCATATTCAACTCATTTTGAGAGAACAAGTATTTCAAGCTCTTGTGATCAGTAAATACTTCAAACTTGTTACCCCACAGATAATGCCTCCATTTCTTGAGTGCAAACACAATAGCCGCTAACTCCAAATCATGCGTTGGGTAGTTCAATTCATACGACTTTGGTTTCCTAGAAGCATACGCAATTACTCTTCCATTTTGCATCAGCACACAACCCAATCCTTCTTTCGAAGCATCGCTATAGATTACAAAACCTTGACTTCTTTCAAGCAATGCAAGAATAGGCACTGTATCAATCTTTTCTTCAATTCTTGGAAGCTGTTCTCACACTTATCATCCCACACGAACTTTGTTTTCTTTTGAGTGAGCTTTGTAAGCAGTCCTGCAATCTTAGAGAAATCCTTCACGAATCTCCGATATTAGCCAGCTAGACCAAGAAAACTCCGAACCTCCGTAACGTTTTCCGGCTTCTTCCAAGACATTACTGCTTCTATCTTTGCTGGATCCACTGCTATTCCCTCTTGGGATATGATATGCCCCAAAAATGCAATATGCTGCAACCAAAATTCGTACTTTCTAAACTTTGCATACAACTGATAGTCTCGAAGTTTCTGCAGTACCAAACACAGATGTTGTTCATGCTCTGCCTCGGATTTCGAGTATACCAATATATCATCAATGAAGATCACCACAAATTGGTCCAAGTAGGGTGGGAACACCCTGTGCATCAAGTCCATAAAAGCTGCAGGGGCATTAGTTAGTCCAAATGGCATCACCACATATTCATAATGCCCGTATCTTGTCCTGAAAGCCGTTTTAGGCACATCTTCCCTTTTGCCCTTGCCTCAAGTCGAGTTTCGAATACACTTTGGCTCCTTGAAGTTGATCAAACAACTCGTCGATCAGTGGAAGTGGGTATTTATTCTTGATAGTCACTTGGTTCAATCCTTGGTGATCGATTCATAGCCTCAGCGTTCCGTCTTTCTTCTTCACAAATAGAACTGGTGTACCCCACGGTGAAGAACTTGGTTGAACAAACCCCTTCTTCAACAATCCTTGCAATTGGTCCTTCAATTCCTATAGCTCGGCCAGTGCCATACGATAGGGGGCTTTAGATATCGGCTGGGTGCCAGGCAGTAACTCTATAACGAACTCGATCTCCCGATTTGGGGGTAAACCGGGCAATTCTTCTGGAAATACATCCGCATAGTCTTTGATCACTAGCATCTCCTCCAACTTAGCTTTATCCGACGACTTGTTGATGAGGTAAGCTAAGTATCCGCTACACCCTTTTCTCAAGGACTTCACTGCTTTCGTAGATGAAATGATGGAACTCCCGGTGAAATCTCTTCGACCCATTACCTCCAGTATTGGTTGACCCCGGAACGTTATAATCTTCGTCCGGCAATCTAGTTGGACATGATGTTTTGCCAGCCAGTCCATCCCTAAAATGATTTCATAGTCTC
Organism: Ehretia macrophylla; assembly: GCA_037974665.1. Lineage (NCBI taxonomy): Eukaryota > Viridiplantae > Streptophyta > Magnoliopsida > Boraginales > Ehretiaceae > Ehretia > Ehretia macrophylla. The sequence continues at coordinate 18,619,615 of CM075779.1, forward strand.
GAAATGGTAATAAAATAAGATTGACTGAGAATTCCCTATCCTTAATTTGGATTTTACATGCTTTACAAGCTGAGCTAGTAACAAGTTTAGAACCCATCAGAGTACCAATTTCTACTTTGTATGGCAAACATACAACTTTCAGTTTCACACGTTCCACACATAAGGGAGTAATAAATGAATGAGTAGCACCCGGATCAATTAGCACCCTAACATGTTGATTCAGTATGAAGAATGTACCTTCAAAACAGTGGTCTCATCTGGAATCTCCTCGCACTCAATAGCATAGGCTCTAGCCTGAACTCTAGGAACTGGAGTCTTGCCTCTACCAGCTGGTTTAACCTAATTCTGTCCTGCCTGCCGTTTAGGGCAATCCTTGACCTAGAGGCTGGTATGGTTTCTTGTTCGGCTGACTCGAACCGGCTCTATCTAGTTTCATCTTCTCAACTCGAGAGGCAGCAGCAAAGAGAGCAGAATAGGTATCGAAGTCATGAGAAGCCAACTGAACCTGAATCTCTGGCCTCAATCCAGTAGTAAATTTTCACATCTTCGCCTCCGGAGGAGTAACCATATACTAAGCATAACAGGACAGTCGGTCAAAACGAGCCTCATACTAGGCCACCGTCATGTTACCCTGAGTCAAGTGCATGAACACCTCAATCTGCCTCTGCTTGTAAACTGCAGGTACATATTTTTCCTTGAATGCCTTAATGATATTACCCATAAGCGAGGTGTCTGATCAGTTTCCCACAGTGCCTCTACAGTGTGCCACCAATGCTCGGCATCCCCGTGCAATAGAAACACAGCAAACTCCACCTATTATTCATAAGTATAATCACGTGGCCTGAAAATCTTCTCCTTCTCGGACAGCCAAGCCTCTGCTTTCTCATCATCAGCTTCCCCGTGGAATTTGGACGGGCGAAAGTCAAGAAACTCCCTCATTCTGCTATGTCTCCCATGATTACCATCATTCATGTTGTTGTTGTTGTTGGCCTCACGTGCATCTTGGCACTCCATCACTCGTGATACGCGATCCATGGCGTTTGCCATCATGTTAAACATAGCTATGCCGAGATTAGTTTAATAGGCATCTCCGGTCTCTTGGGGCTCACCGCTCCTATTAATAGTGCGGGTATTAGGGCCAGCCATCTATAGGCACAGATTACGATGCACAATTTATTGAAATATGACAATTAAGAATTTAATGCATGAGATATGCAACATAATATAGATACAATTCTAGAAACAGTTAAGGCATGTTAATCACTTAAGCACATAGAACATAGAAGGCACATTAAACATTATCACACGTTAACATTTAGACAAGTCATCCTAATTATCTTAGGGATCTACTCATGGTTCGAGAGTTAAACCCAGCTTAAGCAATCTAAGCTCTGATACCATTCTAATATAAGGTGTCACGCCCCAACCCGGCCTATAAGGTTAGACTATGGTGTGATCTAAACATTCAAGTCACATCTCGTACTTAACCATTCATGAAGATTTAACACTTAACGTTTTGGCCTAAACTCCAAAAATTTTCGGAAAATCGGCAGCATAACGGTTGTAATTGGGCTCTTGGTTTGACCTAATTCTCTAAACGCCTCAAAATTTACCATCTCAAATTCATTTCCAACTAAGATTACTATTTATCATCAATTGAAATGCCTACTAATTGTCCTGACGTCTCGTTTGATTAATAATCTAGCATGATACTATGTCTCGTTCGTTTGTTAATCCTCGTTACAAAAGTACCTATTGATCTTAGCTTAATAATGTGTACCTGCTTAAGATTTGGTTGGTTCATTTTACTTAGCCTTTACCTAATACTTCATAATCTTATTATAGATATTAGCAGTAATAATAGCAAAACGATCATAGTAGTATCTAGTGTCTGTCTAGTTAACATCAGTACAAACCAAAATTAGACCCCAAATTACGACGGGGGTCTTTTACATTACACATCAAGCAACATAACAAAAAGAAATAGTCTTTAAGTAGCATAGTTCACAAATAGCCATAATCACGCAAGGCACATAGAACAGGCAATCACTCCAAAGAATCGTTGTTAGGCACATCATCCTCGGGTGCCTGTTCTTGATCTTCTTCACCTGAGATGATAAAAGAGGGTGAGTTCTTATGAACTCAGCGAGGGGGAACGAGAAATAGGTTTTGAAACTCATTTTCTGGTTCAACTTATGAAAATCCTTTTGCAAGCATGAATATAATACAATTAAGTACATAACAATAATATAAAGTAAAGGAACACAATTACCAGTCCTTCCTCCCCAAGGTTCTCCAGGAACCATGCGAGAGTACTTATACATATAGAAAAAGGATACGGTGAGCTTTTGCTCTCAGTAGTTGCGGCCGACTTCAAATCATCCCCTTAACACGCCAAGTGGGTGTACTCCAGATGTACCCCGAAATCCTACGACCCAACTCTCCGAGGAAGTCTAGCCCCCAAGAGAGAGAGAGAATGGGACCGTAGTAGTCACGGGTGCACCGGCAAGCCTAGTGCCGCCCAGTGTGCATGATCGCTACCATGCCAGAATGAAAGGTTGCAACCTTGTATGCAATGCACATTTATGACATTTAATATATCACATTAGGAGGACAACAAAGTAGGTTGCCTCCGGACCGTCATAAGATTGCACATTGACAAGTAAACAAGCAAGGCACGAATAGACAAGTAATTTCACTTGAAAAGCATATGGAATTATATGAACATTAAACGGGCAGCCAGGTAACGCACGTAAATATAGTCATATAACTCATTTCAAAGTCCACGTAATCAAATAATAAGGTTATTCAACATGCAACAATAATCTACGTGGTTCGGATGCAAGAAAGGCCTATTTGTCAACATGCAACGAATCAAAATCACATTTAGGGATCTAAGGGAAACTACGGGCAGCCTACTAAGCATATAATTACACCTAATAATCCAAGGATCAACAATTAGCATGTTTACCCAGTTGCTAGGATTTCTATTTCGTGCTTACCCCTGTTATTAAGCCTTGAGTCCACTCAAATCAATCTCAAGCCAAGCATTAATTATTTCAAACATCCCCAAGTACTCAAAACAGTCCACATAACATCCCAATGCCACAATCCAAAGCAATTAATACCACAAGAGAAGCTACAACAAATTTTCTAATCATATAACTAAATTAAACCCTCACTGCAATAGGCTGTTTTCTCACAATCATTTAGACAATCAAACAATCTCCAATTCCAGTGAATAAGATGTCAAATTAAATCTTAAGAAGTGAACTAAAATCAGAAATAAACCTTGCATCATTTAGAGTTCGAGATCAATAGCTATGGCCAAAACAGTGGGATTGCATAAAACTGTCCAGATTTGCACATATTTCGATAATTGTCGTTTTTGAGGTCCTTAGGGTCAGATTTAGCCTTAGTCCATTTCTGACAAAAATGTCCAGAACTGAAACATATAGGAGCACACCAAATTTCAAGCATTTTGGACATCATTTACTAAGTCAAAACTGGTTCGTTCCACAAGGTCAGTGCATCTGCCAAAACCTGCTTCATTTTTCCAGACTTCCAGATTTGGACATTTTAATGATTTGCAATTTTGAGGACCTTAGATTCAAAATTAGCTTCGGCCTATTTCTGTGAAAAATGTTCAAAACTGGAAAAAATAGTCACCTACCAATTTTCATGCATTTTAAACTTCATTTGCCTAGCCAAACGCACCTCGCAACAACAAGTCAGAGAGCTATCAACAAAATCCGATTTCACCTATCATCAACTTCAAGCCAAAATCTTGCCATGCATGGTTGTAAAAGCTTATGAACACACATATAACTCAAGTACAGAAGCAAAGACATACATTTAAGAGCATGCATGTGGAGTTTTGAAGGATTTTCAAAAGGTTTTAGCCCTCACCTTAGCAAATCAACAAGAAGATGCACAAAACTTGATGAAGCACAATTTTCTTCTTCTTCCTTGCTTAGCCAAGACACCACCCGATTTCTCTCTATTTTTCCTAGCTTAGTGGCCAAGTTCTTAGTACATGCATGTGGTTAGAACAAGAAGAAAAAATGGAAGCTAGTGAACTCACCAAGGCCAAAATTGTGACTCAAAGAGAATGCATGAGTGATTCTTGCATCTTAGCTAGCTTGATTGAGTTCCTTTGTTTGTGGCTTGTCTTGATTAACTATGGTATGATGAAGATGAGCTATGAAGGTAAGAAACTCAGCCAAGGCCGAGAGAGAGAGAGAAGAATGTGAGGGAGAGAGAGAAATGTGAGAGAAAAATGAGAGAAATTAAAATAAATGGAAGCCTTGCATTTGATGAAGCATACTCGGCCTTGGGCAGCAAAAATTCAGCCTTTTTGTGTCTTCAAGGTGTAATTTGAAATTCTTAGCATGGGCAAGGAGTGTTTGGTGGAGAATGGTGGGGTTTTGAGGGGAATTTTGATCAATTTTTTATGCATTTGTGTCATAGAATGTCATAGTTTGTCTAGGAATTAAATTGAATTGAACAAGCAAGCACAAAGCCCTTGTAGTGGTCGGCCAAGGCAATAAAAATCTGATTTTTGTCATCTTTTGAGCATTATTAAATTGTGTGTTGAAAGTGCAAAAAGAATAAAGAATAAAGAATAAGGAATGTCTAGCTTTTTGTGAGATTTTGTCTTCTAGTGGGTTGAATTAGTAGTTTAATAATAGTTAGTGGAATTTGTAGGATTAATTAATGATCTAGTGCTTCGTGTAAGATGCTTTCTTGATTAGCGTGAGGGCACGCTTTCCTAGGTTTAGGGCACGTACTACGAGGTAGGACACGAACTACGAGACGAATGCACGTTTTCCTAGTAAATGCTCGCAACCCTAAATGAATGCACGTAATTCAATGCATGGCACACAAAAATGAACACGATTCTTAACCCTAGGTCAAGGCACATAAATCTAGATTAGGGCTCATGAAACGATGTATCGCACGCAAATCGAGGTCGGGCCTCACAAGATAGGCTCATATACACACATATACATCAACTACAGAGGTAAATATCGCCATATGAGAGCATGCATGTAAGATTTGAAAGCATTTAAAAGAGTTTAACCCTCACCTTAGCCTATGATGGTTAAAGATGCCCAAATGCTCTTCAAAATGCACAAAGGGGGCTTCTTCCTTTCTTTGGCCGAGAGATAGCTTGTTTTCCCTTAATTTCTAACTTAGTTAGCATGTGAGGAAGGTGTGCATGTGTATGAAACCAAAATATATTTAAGAAAACTATCAAGACTTACCTTAGGCCGAAAATGGAGAGTTTTGAGAGCTTGTGTGCATTTTTCTTGCTTTGCTTGCTATGGTCGAGTCTCTTGGGATCCTTGAGAGCCTAGGTGAGTCTTAGAAGGTGAGATTGAGCTATGGAGATTCAAGATGCAGCCATGGCCGAAAATGAGAGAGAAGGAGAGAGCTTGAGAGAAATTTTTGAGATGAGAATGCTTTGAGAATGCTTTGAGTGAGTGTGTCGGCCTTGGGCCTTTCAAATCTGAAAATTGTGTCATCTTTTGAGCATTTTAAATTGTGAGGAATAGGTGTGGTGTGTAGGCCAAGAAAGGGGACTTGGTGTAGGGTGCTTAGGAGTTTTTTTAATGCATGGTGTCTTGTGTTGTGTCATAAGTTTGTCTAGGAGCATTTTTGAATTGCAAAGTTTGTCCAAAGGCCTTCCCATGGTCGGCCAAAGCATGGTACAAATCAGATTTTTTGGTCTTGTTTTAAGATTTATTTTATTGTGGGTTGATTGTGGTATTTAAGGTGCACGGATTTTGTAAATAGAATAAGGAGTACAGAATGTTTAGTGTTTACCGAGCTTTCATCCTTTTGTGAGTTGAGTTAGGATTAAAATATTAGTTAGTGGAGTTTGTAGGATTATTTATAGTATAGTGTTTCGTGTAGGATTCTTTATTGATTAGCGTGTAGGCACGTTTTCCTAGGTCTAGGGCATGCACTACGACATAAGACACGAACTACGAGACAAATGCACGTATTCCAAGTAAATGCATGTAATCCTAAATGAATGCACGTAATTCAAGACACGACTCTTAAACCTAGGTTAAGACATGCAGTTCAAGGTTAAGGCACACGAAACAAGGTAACACACGCAATTCGAGGTCGGGCCTCACATCCACCCCTCTTTAAAAGAATTTCATCCCGAAATTCTGTATTAACTTTGGAATAACATCGTATACTATTGCTCCATCTGGTCTCGCATTTCCCACGTTGCTTCTTCAGCTCCATGGTGATCCCACGACATTTTCACCATCGGTATTGACTTGTTGCGCAACTCCCGATCTTGTTCGTCTAGGATCCGAATAGGCTTCTCTTCATATGCCAAGTTCTCCCGAAGCTACAATGGCTCAGGTTCCAAGATGTGCGATGGATTAGGGTGATACTTTCGCAACATTGAGACATGGAAGACATCATGAATATTGGAGAGGTTTTTGGAAAGTTCCAGCCGATACGCCAATTTGCCAACTTTCTCAACTATCTCAAACGGTCCTACAAACCTCGGGCTTAACTTTCCACCGTTACTTACCATGTTTAATCAATCCCTCTGAGGTGATAACTTCAAGAACACCTTGTCGCCGACCTCAAATTCCAAATTCTGTCTCCGTCGGTCGAGATAACTTTTCTACCTGCTTTGGGTGGTAAGCATCCGTTTCCGGATGAGGTGGACATTTTCAACAGTCTTGAGTTCTGGTAGAAGGGTCGGGTCAAAGTCTTCGTCTCACTTATTTCATCCCAGTATATTGGGGATCGACACTTACGTCCATACAATGCCTCAAATAGGGCCATCCCGATTGTTTCATGATAACTATTATTATAAGTGAACTATGCTAGAGGCAGATACTTCTCCCAACCTTTTCCAAAGTCTGGAACACATGCCCTCAGCATATCCTCCAGAATCTGAATAGTTCTCTCAAATTGTCCATCAGTCTGAGGGTGATAAGCTGTACTAAACCTCAACTTCGTTCCCAAAGCTTCTTGCAATCTCTTCCAAAATCGGGAAGTAAAACGAGGATCCCTATCCCATACAATACTCACGGGCATCCCATGTAGCCTTACAATATTCGCCACATACATATCTCCCAGTTTCTCAGGACTATCCTCTTTGTTCATCGGTAAGAAGTGTGCTGACTTAGTCAATCTATCCACTATGACCCAAACGGCATCATGACCCTTTTGTGATTTAGGCAAATCCATGACAAAATCCATAGTTATGTGTTCCTATTTCCATTGAGGAATTTCCAACGACTGAAGTAAACCTACCAGTCGTTGATGTTCTGCTTTGACTCTCTGGCAAGTTAAACATCGTGCCACAAACTCCGCGATCTCCTTCTTCATGTTATTCCACCAATAATGTTGCTTCAAATCCCGGTACATCTTTGTTCCGCCAGGGTGAATAGTATATCTCGAATTATGGGCTTCTTCAAGAATCTTCTTTTTCAACTCTGGGTTATTGGGAACACAAATTCGACTCTTGAATCTCCAAATACCATCATCATGAAACTTGAAATATGTGTTGCTTTCTTTAATCTTATGAAACTGTTGGTCCTTCTATTGAGCCTCTCATAATTCGGACAACAAGGTCGACTGAACTTGTGTAGTGGCAAATAGTAACCCTTTTTGAGTCAATTGTGGATTCTACAAAAATGTTTCCTCTAACAACTCCTGCACCTTAACTGCCAGTTTTGCCATGCTTGTCTTCCGACTTATGGCATCTGCAACTACATTTGTTTTACTAGGCACATAATTGATTGTGCAGTTATAATCATCCAAGAGCTCCATCCACCGTCTTTGCCTCATGTTCAACTCTTTTTGTGAGAACAAGTACTTCAAGCTCTTGTGATTAGTAAACACCTCAAACTTATTAGCTCATAGATAGTGCCTCCATTTCTTGAGTGCAAACACAATAGCCGCCAACTCTAAATCATGCGTTGGGTAATTCAATTCATACGGTTTCAGTTTCCTAGAGGCATACGCAATCACTCTACCATTTTGCATTAACACACAACCCAGTCCCTCCTTCGAAGCATCATTATAGATTACAAAGCCTTGACTCCCTTCAGGCAATGCAAGAACATGTACGGTAGTCAATCTTTTCTTCAATTCTTGAAAGCTGTTCTCACACTTGTCATCCCACACGAACTTTGTTTTCTTTTGAGTGAGGTTTGTAAGTGGTCCTGCAATCTTTGAGAAATCCTTCACGAACCTCCGACAATAGCCGGCTAGACCAAGAAAACTCCGAACCTCCGTAACATTTTTCGGCTTCTTCCAAGACATCACTGCGTCTTTCTTTGCTGGGTCCATCGCTATTCCCTCTTGGGATATGATGTGCCACAAAAATGCAATATGCTGCAACCAAAATTCGCATTTGCTAAACTTCGCATACAATTGATGCTCTCGAAGTTTCTGCAATACCAATCGCCGATGTTGTTCATGCTCAGCCTCAGATTTCGAGTATACCAAAATATCATCAATAAAGATCACCACAAATTGGTCCAAGTAGGGTTGAAACACCCTGTGCATCAAGTCCATAAAAGCTGCAGGGGCATTAGTTAACCCAAATGGCATCACCACAAATTCATATTGCCCATATCTTGTCCTGAAAGCCGATTTAGGCACATCCTCCTTTTTTATCGGTAGTTGATAATACCCTTGTCTCAAGTCGAGTTTTGAATACACTTTAGCTCCTTGAAGTTGATCAAACAACTCGTCGATCAGTGGAAGTGGGTATTTATTCTTGACGGTCACTCAGTTCAATCCTCGATAATCGATGCATAGCCTCAACGTTCCTTCTTTCTTCTTTACAAATAGGACTGGTGCGCCCCACGGAGAAGAACTTGGTTGAACAAACCCCTTCTTCAACAATCCTTGTAATTGTTCCTTCAATTCTTGTAGCTCGGCCGGTGCCATACGATAGGGAGCTTTAGATATTGGCTGAGTGCCAGGCAATACTTCTATTACAAACTCGATTTCCCGATCTTAGGGTAAACCGGGCAATTCTTCTGGAAACACGTCAGCATAATCTTTAATCACTGGCATTTCCTCCAACTTAGCTTTGTCCGATGGCTTATTGATGAGGTAAGCTAAGTATCCACTACACCCTTTTCTCAAGGACTTCACTACTGTCGTAGATGAAATTATGGAACTCCCGATGAAGTCTCTTCGACCCATTACCTCCAATATTGGTTGACCAGGTATGTGGAATGTCACAATCTTCGTCCGGCAATCTAGTTGGGCATGATGCTTTACCAACCAGTCCATCCCTAAGATGACTTCATAGTCTGGAAAGGGTAACACTATAAGATTGGCTGAGAATTCCCTATCCTTAATTTGGATTTTGCATGCTTTACAAGCTGAGCGAGTAACAAGTTTAGAACCCATTGGTGTACCAACTTCTACTTCGTAAGGCAAACATACAACTCGTAGTTTCACACGTTGCACACATAAGGGAGTAATAAATGAATGAGTAGCACGTAGATCAATTAGCACCATAACAGGTTGATTCAGTATCAAGAATGTACCTTCAACAATAGCAGTCTTCTCAGGAAGCTTCTCGCACTCAATAGCGTAAGCTCGAGCGTGAACTCTAGGAACTGGAGTCTTGCCTCTACCAGCTGGTTTAATCTGATTTGGTCCCCTTTGCCATTTAGGGCAATCCTTAACCCGGTGTTGATCACTGCCACACCCTATACATCGTCCCAATTTCCTCCAACACTGGGCCTCGGTGTAACCCTTCTTGTTACAGAAAGAATAGGTGACAGTCTGAGAAGCAGCTGAACTACCTGTGGATCAATGAGTGGAAGAGGCTATGGTGCTTTAGTCGAGCCACGGTTATTAACTGGTCTGTTCTAGCTCTAGCCCTAACTGCGACTTTGAGTCTGGAATTTCCTCTGTTGTCCTGGAGGTTGATATGGTTTCTTGTTCACCTGACTTGAACCAACTCTATGAAGTTTCCTCTTCTCAACTCGGGAGGCAGCAGCAAGGAGAGCATAATAGGTAGTGAAGTCATGCGAAGCCAACTGGTCATGAATTTCTGGCCTCAACCCATTCGTAAATTTCCACATCTTCGCCTCTGGAGTACTGACCATGTATTGAGAATAACGGGACATTCTGTCAAAACGAGCCTCATACTGGGCCACCGTCATCTTACCCTGGTTCAAGTGCATAAATTCTTCAATCCGCCTCTACCTGAAAACTCCAGGTACGGATTTCTCCTTGAATGCCTTAACGAAATTATCCCACAAGCGAGGTGTATGATCAGTTTCCCAAAGTGCCTCGACAGTGTGCCACTAATGCTCCGAATCCCCGTGCAACATAAACACAGCGAACTCAATCATTTCCTCATCAGTATAGACAAGTAGCTTGAAAACTCCTTCCAATCTCAGCCAGCCAAGCCTTTTCCTTTTCATCATCAGCTTCCCCGTGGAATTTGGACGGGCGAAAGTCAAGGAACTCCCACATTCTGCTATTTCTCCCATTGTTACCATAATTCCTGTTGTTGTTGTTGTTGTTCGCTTCACGTGCATCTTGACGTTCCATTACACGCGACATGCGATCTATAGCACTCGCCATCATGTTAAACATGGCCATGCGGGGATTAGTTTGATGACCATCTCCGGCTCCTTGAGGCTTATCGCTCATATTGGTATTGCAGGTACTAGGGCCAGCCATCTATAGGCATAGATTACGATGCACAATTTATTGGAATATGACAAGACAAGAATTTAATGTATAAGGTATGCAACATACAATTTTACATAGACATACAATTCTCGAAACAATTAAGGCAAGTTAATCATATAAGCACATAGAAACAAAGAAGGCACAATTGATATTGTCACACATTAACACACATAAACAAGTCATCTCAATAACCTTAGGGCTTCTACCCATGGTTTGAGAGTTAAACCTGGCTTAAGCAATCTATGCTCTGATACCATTAATATAAGGTGTCACGCACCAACCTGACCTATAGAGCTTAAACTAGGGAAAATCGGCAACATAACAGTTGTAATTGGCTCTTTAGTTTGACCTAATTTCCTAAATGCCTCAAAACTTTCAATCTCAAATTTGATTCCAATTAAGATTACTATTTATCACCAATTGAAATGTCTACTAATTATCTCAAGTCTCATTTGATTAACACCTAGCATAGCAACTATGTCTCGTTTATGTGTCAATCCTTGTTGCAAAAGTACCTGTTGATCTTAGCATACCAATGAGTACCCGCTTAAGATTGGATATATTCATTTTACTTACCCTTTACCTAATACTTCATAGGCATATGATAGATACTAAACTAGTAGCGATAGCAAAACGACTAGAAGAGTGTCTATCTAGTTATGATTAGTACAAACCAAAATTAGACCTCAAATTACAACGGGGGTCTTTTACAATAACGACAGCAAGCAACTTAAGAAATAGTCTTCAATACAACATATCGCTCACAAAATAGCCATAGTCAAGTAAGACACGTAGGGCAGACAATCACTCCAAGGAGTCATTGATAGGCACGTTATCGTCAGGTACCTGTTCTTGATCTTCTTCACCTGAGATGATAAAAGATGGTGAGTCCTTATGAACTCAGCGAGGGGAAACGAGAAATAAGCTTTGAAACTCTTTTTCCAATTCAACATATGAAAAACCCCTTTTGAAAACATGTCACGTATTACAAGCAATAAGGTACGCAAAGTATAAGAATCAAATTGAGCAACATATACAATTACCAATCATTTCAAGGATACGGTGAACATTTGCTCTCAATATCGATTTCGATACGATTGTTGCAGCCGACATCAATAATCCACTTATCGCTCCCATTTGGGTGTACTCCGGATGTACCCCGAAAACCTACGACCTAACTCTCTGAGGGTGGAATGCCAAGCGAGAGAGGGAATTGGACCATTGTAGTCACGGTAGCACCCGCAAGCCTGATGCTGCCCGGCGTGCGTGAAATGCTACCATGTCACAATGAAAGTTTGCAACCTTGTATGCAATGCACATTTATAACATTTAACATATCACATTAGGAGGACAACAAAGTAGGTTGCCCCCGAGCAGTTATAAGATCGCACGTTGACAAGTAAACACACAAGGCATGCTTGACATGTAATTTCACTTGTAAAACACATGGAGTTATATGAATATTAAACGGGCAGCCATGTAACACATGTAAATCAAGTCATATAGCTCATTTCGGGGTTCACGAAATCAAGAAATAAGATTATACAGCATGCAACGACGTTTACTTAGACCGGGTGCAAGCAAAGTCTCCTTATCAACATATAATCATCGGGAATCACATTTAGGGCTATAAGGACATATACGGGCAGCCTATTAACCTTCCTCAATATCATTCATAATTCACAAAAGGACGGTTTATGACTCGGGAACCTACAGGGCCCTTAGGGTTTCCTAGGCCGTGCTCGGGGTTGGTTCGTTTGCTAATCACCATAAGCAATTCTTAAACCATTTCAAACATACATAACATTTATTAGGCAGCCCACTAATCACACAATAAAACACAATAACCATAGGATCATCGCTTAGCGAGTTTTCATAGTCGATAGGGTTTCTTTTCATGCTTACACGTGCGATTAAGCCACAAGTTGACAAGTAATTAAACCCAATCAATGCATTGATTAATTAAAAAATCCTCAAGCATCCAAAACAGTCCACACAACAACTAAATGACACAATCCCAAGCATTCACTACCACAAGAGAAGTTACAACATTTTTCAAAGCATATCACTAAACAAAATCTCACTGCAATGGTCCGTTTTCGCACAATCATTTGGACAAGCAAAAAATATCCAATTCCAGTGAGAAAAATATCAAATTAAATCTTAAGGAGTGATTTAAATCCAGAAACAAACCTCACCTCATTTGGAGTTCAGACCTAGGAGTTATGGCCAAAACCGTGAGACTATGCAAAACTGTCCAGTTTTATATACATTACGATGTTTTCTATTTTTGAGGGTCTTAGGGTCAGAATTGGCTTTGGTCTATTTCTGGCAAAAATGTTCAGAACTGGCAAAATGAGTCACCTACCAATTTTCATGCATTTTCAACATCATTTACTAGGTTAAATTCACTTCGGTCTAACAAGTCAAAAATCTGTCATTTTCACGATTTTACCTATCTTCAAATTCTAGCTAAATATCTTGCCATGCATGGTTACAAAAGCTCATGTACACACATATACCACAAGTACAGAGGTAAAAATAGACATATGAAGGCATGCATGTGGTTTTTGCAAAAAAATTTTAAAAAAGATTAACCCTCACCTTAGCCTATTGACAACAAATGATGCTCAAAACTTTTGAAGATGCACAAATGGTCTTCTCTCCTTGTTTGGCCGAGAGATATTGCTTGATTTCCTTAATTCCTAGCTGAGTTACCATATCCTTAGTAGGTACATGTGGTTAGAACAAAAGGGAGATGAAAGAAGAGCTATCAACATACCTAGGGCCGAAATGAGTGTGCAATGAGCTTGCATGCAACTTTTCTTGCTTCTAGCTTGCTTGGTCGAGCTTCCTAGGGGCCTTGAGTGTCTTGGTGAGCTTTAGCAAAGGAGCTTAAGCTATGGAACTTGAGGGAGCAGCCTTGGCCAAGAGAGAGAGAGAGGAATTGAGAGCTTGAGAGAATGTTTGAAAAGAATAAAGTGTTGGTGTAAGCATGTGTCGGCCTTGAGCTTCAAAATTTCTGATTTTGTGTCATCTAAGGCATGTTTTGAATTGTCTTAGAATGGGCATTGAGTGGATCGAGAATGTGGAGCTTGGTGGTGGATAAAATAATGCTTGGTTTTCATTTTTTTTATGCATTGTGTCATAGGCTTGTCTAGGAATGATTTTTGAAATGGCAAAGCATGCACAAGCTCTTCACATGGTCGGCCAAGGCAAGCTCAAATCTGAATTTTTTTGTCTTGTTTTGAGCTTATTTTATTGTGTGCTTGGGATATGCAAAAGAATAAAGAATAAAGAATAAAGAATAAGAATGTTTAGCTTTTGGTGAAATTTTGTCTTCTAGTGCATTGACTTAGCATTTTAATATTAGTTAGTGGAATTTGTAGAATTAATTAATAATCTAGTGCTTCGTGTAAGATGCTTTCTTGATTAGCGTGCAGGCACACTTTCCTAGGTTTAGGGCATGCACTATGAGGTAAAGCACAAATTACGAGACGAATGCACGTTTTTCAAGTAAATGCACGCAACTCTAAATGAATGCACGTAATTCAATGCAAGGCACATAAAACAAGACATGACTCTTAAACCTAGGTCAAGGCACGCAATTCTAAGTTAGGGCACACGAAACAACATATCGCACGCAAATTGAGGTCGGGCCTCATACTCCCAGTGGGCCATTTTTGGTAAGTAGAACTGGTGATATGGGATAAAATGGAAGCCGGGTTACGATGCCCAACTGTGTGCTAACCTAGATCCCACAAAGGGTGTTGGTCGATTAAGACAGTAAGATGGTGGTCATGGAAGTCGAAATATGCTAAGGAGCGTGTAAGAACTCACCTGCCGAATCAACTAACCCTAAAAATTGATGGCAATTAAGCGCATGACCTATACCCGACCGTCGAGGCAAGTGCTAGGCCCTGATGAGTAGGAGGGCGTGGCGGGCATCGTAAAACCCTGGGTGCGAGCCTGGGCAGAGCGGCCATCGGTGCAGATCTTGGTGGTAGTAGCAAATATTACAATGAGAACTTTGAAGGCCGAATAGGGGAAATGTTTTATGTGAATGGAACTTGCACATGGGTTAGTCGATCCTAAGGGTCAGGGGAAGCCTGACAGATAGCTCGTTTCGCGCGTGCATCGAAATGGAATTGGGTTAAAATTCCTGAACTGGGACGTGGCGGTTGATGGCAACATTAGGGAGTCCAGAGACGTCGGCGGGGGCCTCAGGAAGAGTTATCTTTTTTGTTTAATAGCCTGCCCACCCTGGAAAAAGCTTAGCAGGAGGTAGGGTCCAACGGCTGAAAGAGCACCGCACGTCGCACAGTGTCCGGTACGCCCCCAGCGGCCATTGAAAATCCAAAGGACTGAGTACCGTCCACGCCCGGTCGTACTCATAACCATATCAAGTCTCCAAGGTGAATAGCCTCTTGTCGATGGAATAATGTAGGCAAGGGAAGTCAGCAAAATGGATCCGTATGTTCGGGAAAAGGATTGGCTTTAAGGGCTGGGCATGGGGGTCCCAGTCTCGAACCCGTCGGCTATCGGTGAACTGCTTGAGCTACCCCCGTATTAAGAGTGGGTCACCGCGTGCCGACCAGGGGACGGACTGGGAATGGATTCCTTGGGGGCCTTCCCTGGGCGTCGAACAGCCAGCTCAGAACTGGTACAGACAATGGGAATCTGACTATTTAATTAAAACAAAGCATTGCGATGGTCCGTTTGCCTGAAGGGCTTCCTTTGTCTAGACGGTGGGACGGTTACCGGTTTGGTGGTCTGGGCATAGCGAATGTGATAGCTCGTGAGTAGTAGTCGGCTTGTATGGGTCTGTTGGATCCCTGCTTGAGCAGCGATGTCCGCCCCTGCTTGTCTCTTCATTTGTGGGCCGAGTGCTTATGTTTCCTCAGTCGGCCAGTCGGCTTCCTGTGTTGCGTACCTATGAAGATGGCAATATAAAGTCATATTGTCCATCTTTCGCCTTGCATCTGCCTCCGTGGACGATGTGGGCAGAACCCCTAAGCACGTCCCGTGTTTCACGCTGCTCACTCCTATGAGTGTTGCAGATGTGGCCCATGGTGTGTCGCTTGATCTCTCGGATGCGGTACACCACTACGATATGGGGTCCTTGGCCTCTCTTTGCCCAAAACCAACGTTCCTCACAAATCGCATACGACGGTCGTGCGCTCGTCTCGAGCCGTCGACCCTTATGGGACGACATGCCACCTGCGACGCCGGCGTCGGTGAGGAATGCTACCTAGTTGATCTTGCAAGTAGTCATATGCTTGTCTCAAAGATTAAGCTATGCATGTGTAAGTATGAACTAATTCAGACTGTGAAACTGCGAATGGCTCATTAAATCAGTTATAGTTTGTTTGATGGTATCTACTACTCGGATAACCGTAGTAATTCTAGAGCTAATACCTGCAACCAACCCCGACTTCTGGAAGGTATGCATTTATTAGATAAAAGGTCGACGCGGGCTCTGCCTATTGCTGCAATGATTCATGATAACTCGACGGATCGCACAGCTCTCGTGCCGGCGACGCATCATTCAAATTTCTACCCTATCAACTTTCGATGGTAGGATAGTAGCTTACCATGGTGGTGGCAGGTGACGGAGAACTAAGGTTCGATTCCAGAGAGGGAGCCTGAGAAACAGCTACCACATCCAAGGAATGCAGCAGGCGCGCAAATTACCCAATCCTGACATGGGGAGGTAGTGACAATAAATAACAATACTGGGCTCATAGAGTCTGGTAATTTGAATGAGTACCGTCTAAATCCCTTAACGAGAATCCATTGGAGGGCAAGTCTGGTGCCAGCAGCCGCGGTAATTCCAGGTCCAATAGCGTAAATTTTACATTGTTGCAGTTAAAAAGCTCTTAGTTGGACTTTGGGATGGGTCAGCCGATCCGCCTCAGGTGTGTACCAGTCATCTTGTCCCTTCTGCCGGCCATGCACTCCAGGCCTTAACTGCCCAGGTTGTACCTCTGACGCTATTACTTTGAAAAAATTAGAGTGCTTCGGCGATGTGCTCCTGGCCTTAACTGGCCAGGTCCAGACATAGTAAGGATTGACAGACTGAGAGCTCTTTCTTGATTCTATGGGTGGTGGTACATGGCGGGTCTTAGTTGGTGGAGCTATTTGTGTGGCTAATTCCGTTAACGAACGAGACCTCAGCTTGCTAACTAGCTATGCGAAGGTATCCCTCCGCAACTAGCTTCTTAGAGGGACTCCGGCCTTTTAGGCCGCATAAGTTTGAGGAAATAATAGGTCTATGATGCCCTTAGATGTTCTGGGCTGTACGCGCTCTACACTAATATATTCAACGAGTCTATAGACTTGATCGACATGCCCGGGTAATCTTAGAAATTTCATCGTGATGGGGATAGATCATTGCAATTATTGGTCTTGAATAAGGAATTCCTAGTAAGCGCGAGTCATCAGCTCGTGTTGACTACATCCCTGCCCTTTATATACACCGCCCGTCGCTCCTACCGATTGAATGATCTGGCGAAGTGTTCGGATCGTAGCGACGTGGCCAGTTCGCTGTCTGCGATATCGCGAGAAGTCCACTGAACCTTATCATTTAGAGAAAGGAGAATTCGTAACAAGGTTTTCGTAGGTGAACCTACGAAAGGATCATTGTCGAACCCTGCGAAGGCAGAATGACCTACGAACCCGTTTAAACGATAAGGGGCTGACGCGGGAGAAGTGGCTCATCCCCAGCCCGCGTGTAGGTCCCGAGGCTGGGCGAACTCCCCGCACACAACAAAAAATTAGGGCCACCCTATCCCTACCCCGTTCGCGGTATTCCAGGTTAGGCCTCGGTCCTTTACCAAACGAAAATGACTCTCGGTAACAGATATCTCAACTCTCACATCGATGAAGAACGTAGTGAAATGCGATACTTGGTGTGAATTACAGAATCTCGTGAACCATCAAGTCTTTGAACACAAGTTGTGCCCGAAGCCTTCAGGCCGAGGGCACGTCTGCCTAGGCATCACGTATCGCGTCGCCCCCTACCCCGAGCCCCAACACTGGGTCACCGGGTTTGTGCGTGGAGGCGGATTGTGGCCTCCCGTGTCCCGAGGCTCGGTTGGCCGAAATGCTAGTCCGGCGCGATTGATGTCACAACAAGTGGTGGTTGGTCCATTCAACTCGCAAGTTGTCGTGCGTCGTCCCGTCATGCATGAAGCCATAGCCGTTGTCAAGTGGATGCGCGCGGCCATGGTCAAGTGTCGTGCCAATCCAAACACTGCGTGGGCTTGGGTGGCTCTAGGGGGACGGTGGGGGCAAGCGTGTCGCGCGAATCTCCTAGCACACGTGGCATTGGCTTTCTCAGCAACAACGCGAGCGTTGCGATGTGACGATTGCTGATGCTTCAATGTGGTGGCGATCCAAGCACCATGCGGCCTTGAAGCTGTCCCACGATGGGTTCTGACGTGTTTGTGCGATGCGTGAATCGCCTACCACACGACCCCATGCTCCTCGTTGAGTCGTAATGCGACGGACGTGGTCTAGTATCGTGGCGATCCAAGCTCCGCGTTGGCAGGAAGGTAGTTTGCTTGTCCCGTTTCGTATATATGGGTGCATATAGGGGATGGTGGGGGGCTAGCGTGATGCGCGAATTGCCTAGCACACGTGGCATTGGCTTTTGTTAAGCAACGACGTGAGCGTTGCGACGAGACGATTGTTGATGCTTCAATGTCGTGGTGATCAAAGCACCATGCGGCCTTGAAGTTGTCCCCCAGTTGGTTCCGACGGGAGTGTGTGATGCGCGAATTGTCTAGCACACGATGCCATGGTTCTTGTTGGTCATAATGCGACCGACGTGGTCTAGTGTCGTGGTGATCCAAGCACCGCGTGGGCAGGAAGTTTGCTTGTCCCGTTCCTTGCAAGTGGGTGCATATAGGGAGATGGTGGGGGACTGCGCGATGCGCGAATCACCTAGCATACGGCCTTGGCTTTCGTTAAGTGACGACTCGAGTGTTGCGATGAGACGATGGCTTGAGCTTCAATGTTTTGGCGATACAAGCACCGTGTTGCCTTGAAGTCGTCCAATGGTGTATTCCTATAGGCCTACGCGATGCGCGAATTGCCTAGCACATGATGGCATGGTCCTCGCTGAGTCGTAATACGACTGACGTGGTCTAGTGTCGTGGTGATCCAATCACCGCGTAGGCAGGAAGTCCGCTTTCGGTTGGTATCTCAAGTGCATGCAATCGGTGCTTGGTTGGGCACCCTGAAGTAGGCTCCTAAGCTTGCGACGTGCGGCCTAGTCATGTACCTCGTGCCGTTCCTATCCCTTGTCCCTCTGAAATTCTTCGTGCCTAGCGATGCGTTCTCGGGCCATCTCGCTGGTTCTGTCTGCCTGAAGGGATTCCTTTCCCTAGATGGTGGGGTGGTAACTGGCTTGGTGGTCTAGGAATAGCGAACGTGATAGCGTATGAGTGGTGGTCAGCTTGTATGGGTCGGTTGGATCCCTGCTTGAGCAGCGACGTCCGCCCCTACTTGCCTCTTCATTCGCGGGCCAAGTGCTTACATTGTCTCGGTCGGTAGGTCGGTTTCTTGTGTTGCGTACCTACAAAGAAGGTAATCTAAAGTCACATCATCTATCTTTTGCCTTGCGTCTACCTCTGTGGACGATGTGAGGCGAACCCCTAAGCACGTCCTGTGTTCCACACTGCTCACTCCAACCAGTGCGGCACATGTGGCCCATGGGGCATCGGTCGATCTCTCGGATGCGGCACACCTTGACAGTATGGGGTCCTTGGCATCTCTTTGCCCAAAATCAACATTCGTCTCTAATCGCGTATGATGGTCGTTCGCTTATCTAGAGCCGTCAACCCGTAGGGGACGATGTGCTTCGTGCGACGCCGGCGTTGGTGAGGAATGGTACCTGGTTGATCCTGCTAGTAGTCATATGCTTGTCTGAAAGATTAAGCCATGCATGTGTAAGTATGAACTAATTCAGACTGTGAAATTGCGAATGGCTCATTAAATCAGTTATAGTTTGTTCGATGGTATCTACTACTCGGATAACCGTAGTAATTCTAGAGCTAATACGTGCAACAAACCCCGAATTCTAGAAGTGATGCATTTATTAGATAAAAGGTCGACGCGGGCTCTGCCCGTTATTGCGATGATTCATGATAACTCAACGGATCGCACGGCCCTTGTGTCGACGACGCATCATTCAAATTTCTGCCCTATCAACTTTCGATGGTAGGATAGTGGCCTACCATGGTGGTGATGGGTGACGGAGAATTAGGGTTCGATTCCAGAGAGGGAGCCTGAGAAACGACTCAGGGCACGTCTACCTGGGCATCACGCATCGCATTGTCCCCCCACCCCGAGCCCCAACACTAGGTCGTCAGGTCCGTGCATGGGGGCAGATTGTGCCCACCTGTGCCTCGAGGCACGGTTGGCCAAAATGCTGGTCCGACGCAATGGATGTCACGAAAAGTGGTGGTTGGTCCATTCAACTTGCGAGTTCTCATGTGTCGTGTGAGGCCTGACCTCGATTTGCGTGCGATGCCTCATTTTGTGTGCCTAGCCTAGATTTGCGTGCCTTGACCTAGGTTCAAGAATCGTGTTTCGTTTTGTGTGCCTTGCATTGAATTACGTACATACATTTAGGGTTGCGTGCATTTACTTGGGAAACGTGCATTCGTCTCGTAGTTCGTGCCTTATCTCATAGTGCGTGCCCAAAACCTAAGAAAGCGTGCCCTCACGCTAATCAAGAAAGCATCTTACACGAAGCACTAAATCATTAATTAATCCTACAAATTCCACTAACTAATATTAAATTGTTAATTGAACTCACTAGAAGACGAAATTGCACCAAAAGCTAGACATTCTTATTCTTTGCATATCCCAAACACACAATTAAAATAATGCTCAAAAGATGAGAAATTTTCAGATCTTTGAACAAGCCTTGGCCGACCACTTGGGGTCTTTTACAATGCTTTGCATAATTCAAATTGAACCTAGACAATTCTATGACATATTATAACACAAAGCAATAAAAAATGGCTCAAAATCCCTCCCCAAAGCTCCACCATCTCGACACAAACTCCATGCCCATACTAGACAATTCAAAAATGCTTCTTGAAGACACAAAATCAGAAATTTACAAGGCCCTAGGCCGACACAACATCACATTCTTCAAGCTTTCATTTTTCTTTCATTCTTTTTCTCTTTCTCTAATTTCTTCTCTCACTCTTTCATTTCTCCTCTCTCTCCCTCGGCCTTGGCTGAAATTCTTCTTTCCATAGCTTAAGTTCATTACTCAATGGTTCATCAAGACATGCAAGCTACTAGGAACTCGACCAAGCAAAGCTAGAATGCAAAAGACACACATGCAAGCTCTTTGAACCTTTATTTCGGCTTAGGTGAGTTGTTAGCTTCCATTTCGTTTTCTTCTTGTTCTAACCACATGCACCTACTAATAACTTGGTTACTAAGCTAGGAAATTAAAGACAATCAAGTGGTCTCTCGGCTAAGCAACGAAAAGAGTCAATCTTGTGCATCCTCAAGAGTTTGTGCATCTTCTTTGTTGTCTTGCTAAGGTGAGGGCTAAAACATCATTGTAAAGCTTTTAAAAACCACATGCATGCCTTTGAATGTCTATTTCTACCTCTGTACTTGTGATATATTTGTGTTCATGAGCTTTTATAAACATGCATGGCAAGATATTTGGCTAGAATGTGATGTTAGATGAAGTCGCATATGGGACAGTCTTCTGTCTTGTTGGTACGGGGTGATTTTGACCAGGTAAATGATGTTGAAAATACGACAAAATTGGTAGGTATCTATTTTTGCCAGTTCTAAACATTTTTCGCAGAAATAGACGAAAGCTAATTTTGATTCTAAGGTCCTAAAAATGACAAAATATCAAAATGTGTCAAAATCTGGAAAGTCTGGAAAAATGAAGCAGGTTTTGGTAGATTCACTGACCTTGTAGAAAGAACCAGTTTTGACTTAGTAAATGACATCCAAAATGCATAAAAGTTGGTGTCCTGCTATATTTTCCCGTTCTGGACATTTTTTTCAGAAATGGACTAAGGCAAAATCTGATCCTAAGGCCCTCAAACACGACAAGTATTGAAATATGTGCAAATCTGGACAGTTTTGCGTAGTCTCACGGTTTTGGCTATAACTCTTGAACCCGAACTCCAAATGATGCAAGGTTTATTTCTGAATTTAGTTAACTCATTAAGCTTTAATTTGACATCTTGTTCACTTGAATTGGAGATTGTTTGCATGTATTAATGATTGTGAGAAAACAGTCCATTGCAGTGAGGGTTTCACCTAGTGATATGCTTACAAAAATTATTGTAGCTTCTCTTGTTGTATTAAATGCTTGGGATTGTGGAATTTGGATGTTGTGTGGACTGTTTTGAATGCTTGAGAGTGTTTTAATTAATCAATGCATGGCTTGAGTTTAATTACGTGACAATTTAGGGCTTAATCACACGGGTGAGCATGAAATGAAACCCTAATGACTAGGAAAAACTCGCTAAGTGTTGATCCTATGGATAACATGTTTAATTATGTGGTTAGTAGGCTGCACGTAGTTGCCTTCATAGTCTTAAACATGATTTCGATGATTACTTGTTGACAAGTAGGCCTTTCTTGCACCCGGTTCCACGTAGATGTTGTTGCATGTTGAATAATCTTATTATTTGATTACGTGAACTTCGAAATGAGTTATATGATTTGATTTACATGCGTTACATGGCTGCCCATTTAATATTCATATAACTCCATGTGCTTTTCAAGTGAAATTGTCTGTCATATCGTGCCTCGCTTGTTTACTTGTCAATGTGCAATCTTATGACTGCTCGGAGGCAACCTACTTTGTTGACCTCCAAATGTGATATATTAAATTTCATACATGTGCATTGCATACAAGGTTACAACCTTTCATTCTGGCGTGGTAGCGTTCACGCACACCGGGTGGCATCAGGCTTGCCGATGCAACCGGGACTACCATTGTCCAATCCCCTCTCTCACTTGGGGGCTAGACTTCCTCGGAGAGTTGGATCGTAGGATTTCGGGGTACATCCGGAGTGCACCCATTTGGCGTGATAAGGGGATGAATTGAAGTCGGCCGCAACAACTGATACTAGAAATGAACTGAGAGCAAAAGCTCACCGTATCCTTTTTACTATGTGTATAAGTACTCTCGCTTGGTTCCTAGAGGACCTCGGGGAGGAAAGACGGGTAATTGTGTTCTTTTACTTTTACATTACATTATGTACTTACTTGTGATATATATATCATGCTTGCAAAAGGGTTTTCATAAGTTGAATCGGAAAATGAGTTTCAAAACTTATTTCTCGTTCCCCTTCGCTGAGTTCATAAGGACTCACCCTCTTTTATCATCTCAGGTGAAGAAGACCAGGAACAGGTACCCGAGGACAACGTGCCTAATGATGATTCCTTGGAATGATTGCTTGCCCTACGTGCCTTACTTGACTATGGCCATTTCCTGAACGATATGTTGTTTGAAGACTATTTCTTTTATGTTGCTTGTTGTTGTAATGTAAAAGACCCCCGTTGTAATTTGGGGTCTAATTTTGGTTTGTACTGATCATAACTAGATAGACACTACTATGGTCGTTCTTGCTATCGCTATTGACTAGTATCCATCATAGGATTATGAAATATCAGGTAAGGATTAAGTAAAATGAATCTATCCAATCTTAAGCAAGTACTCATTGCTAAGCTAAGATCAACAGGTACCAATGTAACTAGATTAACAAACAAACGAGACATAATTATCATGCTAGGTTATTAATCAAACGAGACTTTGGAATAACTAGTAGACATTTCAATTGGTGACGAACAGTAATCTTAGTTGGAAATGAAATTGAGATTGAAATTTTGAGGCGTTTAGAGAATTAGGTCAAACTAAAGAGCCCAATTACAGCCGTTATGCTGTCGGTTTTCCTAAAAATTGTGGAGTTTAGGCTAAAATGTTAAGTGTTAAACTTTCATGAACGATTAAGTACGTGATATGACTTGAATGATTAGATCACACCCTAGTCTAACCTTTATAGGTCGGGTTGGGCCGTGACATCTATTGAAGAATGGTATCAGATGCTAGATTGCTTAAGCCGGGTTTAACTCTCGGACCATGGGTAGAGCCCTAAGGTAATTAGGATGACTTGTTATTGTGTGATAATGTTGATTGTGCCTTCTATGTTCTATGTGCCTATGCGATTAACATGTCTTAACTATTTCTAGAACTGTGTGTTTATGTAAAATTGAATGTTGCATACCTTATACATTAAATTCTTGTTTGTCGTAATTCAATCAATTGTGCATCGTAATCTGTGCCTATAGATGGCTGGCCCTAGTACCCGCACTACTAATAGGAGCGGTGAGCCCCAAGAGACCGGAGATGCTTATCAAACTAATCCCGGCATAGCTATGTTTAATATGATGGCGAACGCCATGGATTGTGTGTCGCGAGTGATAGAACGTCAAGATGCACGTGATGCGAACAACAACAACAACAGGAATGATGGTAACCATGGGAGACATAGCAGAATGAGGGAGTTCCTTGACTTTCGCCCGTCCAAATTCCACGGGGAAGCTGATGATGAAAAAGCAGAGGCCTGGCTATCTGAGATCGAGAGGATTTTTAGGCCACTTGACTATACTGATGAAGAAAATGTGGAGTTCGCTGTGTTTCTGTTGCACGGGGATGCTGAGCATTGGTGGCACACTGTGGAGGCACTTTGGGAAACTGATCAGACACCTCGCTTGTGGGGTAATTTCGTTAAGGCATTCAAGGAGAAATATGTACCTGCAGTTTCCAGGCAGAGGCGGATTGACGAATTCATGCACTTGAACCAGGGTAACATGATGGTGGCCCAGTACGAGGCTCATTTTGACCGACTGTCCCGCTATGCTCAATACATGGTCAGTACCTCTGAGGTAAAGATGTGGAAATTTACGACTGGATTGAGGCCAAAGATTTAGGACCAGTTGGCTTCGCAAGACTTCGATACCTATTCTGCTTTCCTTGCTGCTGCTTCCCAAGTTGAGAAGAGAAAACTTGATAGAGCCAGTTCGAGCCAGCCGAACAAGAAACCATACCAGCCTTCAGGTCAACAGAGGAAATTCCAGAGCCAGAGTCGTAGTCAGGGCTAGAACCAGAACAGACCAGTTAATAACCGTGGCCCAACTAAAGAGCCATCAGCCCCTTCCACCCACGGATCCACAGGTAGTTCACCTGCTACTCAGTCTGTCAACTGTTCTTACTGTGACAAGAAAGGTCACACTGAGGCCTAGTGCTGGAAGAAGTTGGGATGATGTGTGTGGTGTAGCAGTGATCAGCATCAGATCAAGGATTGCCCTAAATGGCAAGCAGGACAAAATCAGGTTAAACCAGCTGGTAGAAGCAAGACTCTAGTTCCTAGAGTTCAGGCTCGAGCTTATGCTATTGAGTGCGAGGAGTTTCCGGACGAGACCGCTATTGTGGAAGGTACATTCTTTATACTGAATCAACCTGTTAGGGTGCTAATTGATCCAGGTGCTACTCATTCATTTATTACTCCTTTATGTGTGCAACGTGTGAAACTACGAGTTGTATGTTTGCCTTATGAAGTAGAAGTTGGTACTCCGATGGGTTCTAAACTTGTTACTAGCTCAGCTTGTAAAGCATGTAAAATCCAAATTAAAGATAGGGAATTCTCAGCCAATCTTATTGTATTACCTTTTTGAGACTATGAAGTCATCTTAGGGATGGATTGGTTGGCAAAGCATCATGCCCAACTAGATTGCCGGACGAAGATTGTAACATTCCGAATACCTGGTCAACCAATACTGGAGGTAATGGGTCGAAGAGACTTCACCGAGAGTTCTATCATTTCATCTACGAAAACAGTGAAGTCCTTGAGAAAAGGATGTAGTGGATACTTAGCTTACCTCATTAACAAGCCGTCGGACAAAGCTAAGTTGGAAGAGATGCCAGTGATTAAAGATTATGCGGATGTGTTTCCAGAAGAATTGCCCAGTTTACCCCCAAATCGGGAGATCGAGTTCATTATAGAGTTACTGCCTCGCACCCAGCCGACTGAGAACAGCCTAGCTAGAGAATTGGGCGGCTCCGCCGTCCGAATTGTAGTCTGGAGAAGTGTCCTCAGTGGCGGACCGGGCCTAAGTCCCCTGGAAAGAAGCGCCAGAGAGGGTGAATGCCCCATCATGCCTGGACCCTGTCGCACCACGAGGCACTGTTGGCGAGTTGGGTTGTTGGGAATACAACCCTAAGCGGGCGGTAAATTCCGTCCAAGGCTAAATACGGGTGAGAGACCGATAGCGAACAAATACCACGGGGGAAAGACGAAAAGGACTTTGAAAAGAGAGTCAAAGAGTGCTTGAAATTGTCGGGAGGGAAGCGGATAGGGGCTGGTGATGCGCCTGGTCGTATGCGAAACGACGAGAGCCGGTTCGCCGATTGGCTTAGGGCGCGGACCATCGCAGATTAGGGCGGCGGCCAAAGCCTCAGCATTAAATATGCTCGCGGAACACCGTCGCCTCGATCGTGGCGGGGGAGCGTGCGCCTTTGGCATCCTTCGGCATCTGTGTGCTCCCGGTGCTGGCCTACGGTGTAACACCCCGATCCCTCTCGAGACCGGGAGTTCTATCAATCAATCTAATCACAACCTAATTCCAAACCCGAGCATAATTTTTAGGGAAAGACGGACGGAGCCTCCCCTGTTTCTAGGAAAAATGCAAAACCTGCAATAGTATATAAGTGGACCAGCACTGTGTCCAACCATACAACCACCTCAAGGCCATCCGAGCCTTGGCTCTCAACAAGCGAACACAAGTAAATATACATTTCCAGTTTAAAAGCTAACATATCTCTTCTCATATTTGACAAGTACATTCATGCTTGGCAATTGAACTATACTAACCTATTGCATAAAATAGACTATCATACCATTCTAATAAGCCTAGTTAAGATAATTACATTACTTTTAACACTAAATACATACAATACATGAAAACATCCCTCTTTGCATCTTTCTACAACTCAGCCACATAACACGCAAGACAACTCTTCAAGCATGATCTTTCACGTAACCACGAACTTTCTAGCTAACATGGCATTTCTTGAAATGTGGTGGTGAGGAGTGAGTATACTCAACACGTATACTCAGT
Organism: Ehretia macrophylla; assembly: GCA_037974665.1. Lineage (NCBI taxonomy): Eukaryota > Viridiplantae > Streptophyta > Magnoliopsida > Boraginales > Ehretiaceae > Ehretia > Ehretia macrophylla. The sequence continues at coordinate 18,646,510 of CM075779.1, forward strand.
GAGGGCGAGACAGATATCGAGGTGGAGAGAAAGAAGATCGTGCAATGCAAATAGGTACAGTTAAGAAATATAATCAATCAGAAAGCATTCAATATAAAATAGGTACAGTTAAGAAATATAATCAATCAGAAAGCATTCAATATACACGACAATACAATAAACAATTATAGAAAGCATTAACACAACCATTCAAACCTATACCACACTTTGAAGGTCACAGTTCACTCAAATGAGCAATGTACCATTTCACGAGCAATACATCAATCTCGAGCTTGATGTTGACAACGATGACAATAAGCGCGCAACCACCTTATAACATCCACTGGGTGTACTCTGGATGTACCCTGACATATCTATGACCCAAATCTCCCAAGGCGGCACCCCTAGCGAGAATGGGAATAGGACACGGAGCTAAAGCAACCAACCCTGGCAGCCCAAGACTACCCAGAGCGGCCCATCACTCACGCGCCTGACACTATGCAATGCAATACGAGATACAAGCAATAAATGAGCGATAGTACGAAAGTGCAGATTAGTGGCGATACACGAGATATCAAGCATTTACAATCAATATTAGCATTCAATTAACTTTCCTGGCATGATTATCATTAATATCAACAAGAACATCAATTAATCACGTAATAGTAGTTCAAACACGAAAACGACAAATATCACTATTCAATCTTTAACTTCCAAAGGCAATTACTAGCAAACGAGCTACTGGATTAAGAAACCGATTTCACTACATTCACTTAGATACTACAAGGCACGTTTTCATATCACGAAACCTCACTTTCTAAACCGAAGCCCGAAAGTCCACCTACTGTGTTTGAACTAC
>CM075779.1:18652347-18684847 GCA_037974665.1 Ehretia macrophylla
CAGTATTTAGGACCTTTTAGTTTGACATAATTTCTAAACGCCTCAATTATACCAATCATTAATCCAATTCCATTAAGGACTCCTATTTGGTCATCGACTGATGCCTGCTAATTTATCTCGAAAGTCTTGTTTGATTAATAAGCCTAGCACGATGACTATATCCCATTTACTTGTCAATTCCTATGGCGCAAGTACCTGTTGATCTTTAGCTTACTATTGACCACCTAGGTGAAATTAGATAGAGTTACATCATTTGATTCTTCACCTAGTGATTGAGTTGCCAATGATAGTTACTAAATCAAAATAGTAAAAGCAACGCACAAGATAGAGTGTTCGTCTAGTCGTAAACAGTACAAACCAAAATTAGACCCCAAATTACAACGGGAGTCATTTACAACAACAACAACACACAACATAAAAAATAGTTTTCAAAATGAACATAACGTTCACAAAATAGCCATAGTCAAGCAAGGGACATAAAGCACGTAATCACTCCAAGGAATCATCAACAGTCACATTCTCCTCGGGTACCTGTTCCAAATCTTTTTCACCTATGATGATAAAAGAGGGTGAGTCCTTATGAACTCAGCGAGAGGGAACAAGAGATAACGTTTTGAAACTCTTTTCCAGTTAATCTTATGAAAACCCCTTTTTCAAAACATGTCATGTAGTACAAATAATAAAGTACGCAAAGTATAAGAATCAAACTGAACAACATATACAATTACCAATGATTTCAAGGATACGGTGAGCTTTTGCTTTCAAGTTCAATTGGTGAGCATTTGCTCTCAATATCATTTTCGATAACAATTGTTGCCACCGGCTTCAATCATCTACTTATGACTCCAAATTGGGTGTACTCCGGATGTACCCCGAAATCCTACGACCTAACTCTCTGATGGTGGAATGCCAAGCGAGAGAGGGAATTGGACCATGGTAGTCACGGGAGCACCGGCAAGCCCTATGCCGCCCGGCGTTCGTGAAACGCTACCATGCCACAATGAAAGGTTGCAACCTTGTATACAATGTACATTTATACCATTTAACAATTCACGTTAGGAGGACAACAAAGTAGGTTGCCTCCGAGCAATTTCAAGATCACATATTGTCAAGTAAACGAATGAGGCATGCTTGACATGAAATTTCACTCTGTAAAACACCTAGAGTTATATGAACATTAAACGGGCAGCCAAGTAACACATATAAATCAAGTCATATAACTCATTTCGGGATTCACGTATCAAGTATTAAGATTATACAAGCATGCAACGACGTTTACACGAGACCGGCTGCAAGAATAGCTCACTTATCAACACGCAATCATCGGGAATCATATTTAGAGCTATAAAGACAATTACAGAAAGCCTATTAACCACACAATTAAACACATTAAAACATAGGGTCATCTCTTAGCAAATAGTCATGAGCGCTAGGGCCTCAATTCCGTGCTTACACATGCGATTAAGCAAATCATTCATCAATTAACGATCCCAAGCCATGCATCATCCAAATTAAGCAATCTCAATCAACCACGACAGCCCATACAACTTCTAAGTGCCACAATTCCAAACATTTAATACCTCAAACAAGGTTATAACATGATTCAAAGCATATCACTAAGCAAAAACCTCGCTGCAATGGTCTTTTTTCCCACATTCAATTAGCCAAGAAATTAGTCTCCAATTTCAGTGAACAAATTTTCAGTTTGAATCTTAATGAGTGATTTAAATCTAGGAACAAACCTCGCTGCATTTGGAGTTCGGACTTAGGAGTTATGGCCAAAACCATGAGACTACGCAAAACTGTCCAGTTTTAGACACATTACGAGTTTTGCCATTTTTTAGGGTCTTAGAGTCCGCTTTAGACTTAGCCTATTTCTGACAACAATGTCCAGAACTGCAAAATATAGCAACCTACCAATTTTCAGGCATTTTTATCAAAGTTTACTAAGTCAAAAACACTTTGGTCTCCAAAGTCAGTAATCTGCCAAAAAAAATGAGTTTGTATATCTCTAAGTTTCTAGCCAAAATAAAGCCATGAACGAGAAGATAGGCTCATATACACACATATACATCAACAACAGAGGTAAATATAGCCATATGACAGCATGCATGTAAGCTTTGAAAGCATTTAAAAGAGTTTAACCCTCACCTTAGCCTATTGATGGTTAAAGATGCACAAATGCTCTTCAAAATGCACAAAGGGGACTTCTTCCTTGCTTTGGCCGAGAGATAGCTTGTTTTCCCTTAATTTCTAACTTAGTTAGCATGTGAGGAAGGTGTGCATGTGTGTTAAACCAAAAGAAATGGAAGAAAACTATCAAGACATACCTTAGACCAAAAATCAAGAGTTTTGTGAGCTTGTGTGAATTCTTGCTTTGTTGCTTGCTTGTTACTTGCTTTGGTCGAAAATTGAGTGATATGTAGAGAAATTTTTCAGCCTTGGATGTTCAAGGGAAGGTCATAGCCGAGAGAGAAAGAATGGGAGAGAATGAGGGAAGGTGAATGAAGCTTGAAGATGCCCTTGAATGTGCAATTGTGTGTGTCGGCTTTGATCTTTGAATAATTTGATTTTTTGTCATCTTTTGAGCATCATTTGAATTGTTTTTGGCATGGGCATTGAGTGGGCTGAGGTGTTGAAGCTTGGGTAGGGTGTTTCGGTTTATTTAATGCATTGTGCTTTGTGCATGAGTCATAGAATGTCTAGGCTTTAATTTAATTGTGCAAAGTTGATCAAATGGCCTTGTATTGGCCATGTAATGCAAGGGAAAATATGAAATCTCATATTCAAGTTAATGTATTATAGGTTATAATAAGTGTGGAATTTGAGGTGCATTGGAGTTGGAATAAGAATAAAGAATAAAGAATATTTAGTGTTTAGTGAAATTTTGTTTTCTATTGAGTTGATTTAGGATTAAAATAGTAGTTAGTGGAGTTTGTAGGATTATTTAATAGTCTAGTGCTTTGTGTATGATGCTTTATTGATTAGCGTACAGACACGCTTTCCTAGGTCTAGGCCACGTATTACGAGGTAAGACACGAACTACTTGACAGGTGCCCATATTCCAAGTAAATGCATGCAACTCTAAATGAATGCACGTAATTCAAGACACAACTCTTAAACCTAGGTTAAGGCATACAGTTCAAGGTTAGGGCATACGAAACGAGGTAACGCACGCAATTCGAGGTCAGGCCTTACATCCTCCCCTCCTTAAAAGAATTTTGTCTCGAAATTCAGTATTACCTTTGGAATAACGTCGAATACTGTTGCTCCATCTGGTCTCGCCTTTCCCACGTTGGTTCTTCAACTCCATGGTGATCCTACAACACTTTTACCATCGGCATTGACTTGTTGCGCAACTCTCGATCTTGTTCGTCTAGGATCCAAATAGACTTTTCTTCATAAGACAAATTCTCCCAAAGCTGCAATGGCTCTAGCTCCAAGATTTGCGATGGGTCAGGGTGATACTTCTGTAGCATTGAGACATGGAATACATCATGAATATTGGAGAGGTTTTGGGGTAGTTCTAGGCGATACGCCAATTTGTCAACCTTCTCAATTATCCCAAATGGTCCTACAAACCTCGGGCTCAACTTTTCACCCTTACCATGTTTAATCAATCCCCTCTGAGGTGATAGTTTCAAGAACACCTTGTCGCCGACCTCAAATTCCAAATTTCGTCTCTGTCGGTCTGCATAACTTTTCTGCCTGTTTTGGGCGGTAAGCATCCGTTTTCAGATGAGGTGAACATTTTCAACAGTCTTCATAAGTTCTGGTAGAAGGGTCGGGTCAAAAGTCTTTGTCTCACCTACTTTATCCCAGTATATTGGGGATCGACACTTACATCCATATAATGCCTCAAATAGGGCCATCTCGATAGTGGCCTGATAGCTGTTAATATAAGCGAACTCCGCTAGAGGCAGATACTCCAAAATTTGAATAGTTCTCTCAGATTGTCCATCAGTCTCAGGGTGATAAGTTATACTGAAACTCAACTTCATCCCCAAGGCTTCTTCTAATCTCTTCCAAAATTGGGAGGTAAAACTGTGATAACCCGAACCCGACATGCATTTAATGGCATTTAATTGTATTTAATTAAGTGACATTTTAAATGTTAGCATTGAATTTCATGTTTATTTTTAAGTTAAACATTCATTTCTAGCATTATTTTCTTATCTCTTTTAGAAGTAATTAAATAATACTTGAGTTAATTATTTTAACGGAATATCAACTATTTTTCATATTTCTGTTAATCGGTTTTATTTTTCTTGCACCTTAATACTCGATTTTCAATTAAATGAAAAGTAGCTCCGAGCCGGAGTAAATTTTGAACTAGGTTGCTTTTCAAAAATTATATATTTTTCTTATATTCCATAAGATTTTGGTGTTATTCATTCTTCATCGTTTTGTGTATAGCATATCGAGAGCGATAGTTATGAAATGATTTCTAGTCCTCAGTAAATAGTGAAAACTAGTATTTAGTGTTTTAATTTTAGTGTTTTAGTTGTTGATGATTAGGAATATAATTGCATTAGTTATTTTAGCCTTAAAATACCTAAAATAAGCCTAATTGACCAACTTAAGCAACCTTTGACCAAGCCTTGACTTTTGACTTGAGTTGCCATCTTATTTAAGGCTAGTATAGCACAAAATAAAAAAAAGAAAGCTGAAATCAAAATGGCCATGACCGAAAATACAAGGAGAAGAAAAAAAAGATTTTCAAGCCAAATCTTCAAATCTTCACGTGAGCTTGGACGGGGTGGTTTTTGAGGCATCCAGCGTGGTTTTCCTTGCGTCTAGGAGCGTCTAAGGTGAGGGTTTCATCGTTATTTGCGCATTTGAAATTGTTTTGTCTAAACTTTAATTTTTGGGTTTTAGTTGTAGATTGTTATTTAATGCATTTTGATGCTTGAAGAATGTTCCCTAGCAATTGTAGAACATGTATTTATTGCTTTTTAGCATTTTCTGCAATTGAATATCGAAATTGAAATTGAAATTGATAATTGAATAGTAAATTATGAATAGTAAATCCCCGTTTCGATGTACTTGCTCCGTTATGCGTTCCGTTGATGTGAAAAGATGCTAGATATGCTAGAATGCCTAAATGCATGATTTGTTTGGGTTGTGTAATGGAAAAACGGAGAAAAATGCCTTGGTACAAGTTGGGGTCGTTTAGGTTGATATTAGCGTTTCCTCGATTTGCGTGATGGCATTGTCTCAGGAGGCCATGGAAGCACTTTTGGTGTGATTATGGCGTTGGTTGGGTGTTTGGTTAGGGTAGCGGTAGTTCAAACGAGCAAAGGAGAAAATTGGGGCTTTGCGTGAATTCTAGGGTTAAGTAGCGTTTCGGTGTCTTTAGACGTGCCTTATAGTGACCTAGGAGGATTGGTGAAGTCGGTTTGTAAACCTCGTGGCTCGTTTGAAAGTAGTAGCGTTTTGAAAGTTGGGGTCTTTTTGTGATTTTGTTTATTTTCATAGTGTAATGCCTATAGAATGCTTATTATTGCTTGTTAAAGTTGGTTACGATTGAATTGTATATCAATTGTTGATAATGCTTGTTAGTGTTGTTCTTGTTACTTTATTGAATGTAAATGCTTGATATCTCGTTTATTGCCTCTAATCTGTATTATTGTGATATCGCTCGTTTATCGCCTTGTATCGTGTCTTGCATTCCATCGTGTCAGGCGCGTGAGAGATGGGCCTCTTTGGGTAGTCTCGGGCTGCCAGTGTTGGTTGCTCTAACTCCGTGTCGTATTTCCATTCTCGCTTGGGTTGCCTCCTAAGGAGATTTGGGTCGTAGAATTGATGGATACTTTCGGGGTATTCCAAACAGAAGTTATAAGGTGGTTGCATGCTTATTGTCATTGTTGTCAACATCAAGCTCGAGATTGATGTATCACTCGTGAAATGGTATATTGCTCATATAAGTGAATCATAGCCTTCAGAGTGTGGTATAGCTTTGAATGGTTGTGTTAATGCTTTCATCACTTGTTTATTGTATTGATTGTTTATATTGATTGCTTACTTGTCAATTATATTGTTTAACTGCCTTATTTGCATTGCACGACTTTTTTTTTCTCTACCTCGATATCTGTCTCGCCTTCACTGAGTATACATGTTGTGTATACTTACTCCTCACCACCACATTTCAAGAAATGCCATGATAGCTGGAAAGTTCGTGATTACGTGAAAGTTCGTGCTTGAAGAGTTATCTTGCGTGCTATGTGGCTTGAGTTGTCAAAGATGCAAAGATGGAAAGATGTATGTTTCATGTGTTGTTTGTATTTAATGTTAAAAAGGAATGTAATATAAGTTTTATTAGGTTATTGAAGTGGTATGGTAGGTTAGTTCATGTATTTAGTTAGTATAGCTTAACTTTAATGCATGTTTGTATTGTTTAAAGAAAGAGTTAGAATAGTCTGGTACTTGGAAATGTATGTATACTCATTTTGTTTAATTGTTGGGAACCAAGGCTCGGATGACCTTGAGGTGGTTGAATGGTTGGACATGGTGCTGGTCCACTTATATACTATTGCAGGTTTTACATTTTGCCTAGAAACAGGGGAGACTCCGTCTGTCTTTCCCTAAAATTTTGCCCGGGATTGGAATTGGGTTGTGATTAGATTGATTGATAGAACTCCCGGTCTCGAGAGGGATCGGGGTGTTACAGGTGGTATCAGAGTTTGTTTAGCTCGTAAGCCAGGACAGGGTCCTTGGTCTGGTGGGTAGTGATCCTTGAATGTGTGCTTGTTAATTGTGTTTTGAAAGTGTATGCTTGCATGTGAGATTGTGTGTCTTGACTTGAATATATGCACCTATGTGATATAGTTATGTGTTATGTGTTAATCGTGTGCTAAGTGAAGTGAAGTGTTTAGTTGTGTATTGTATTGACCTATTGAATTGGCATCATGAATCGAATCGACCTCGTGAAATGTTAATTGCTTGAAGTATTGCTTGTAATGTGTGTATTGAAATGTCTTGAATTGGTTATGTCGTGATTTGAATTGATTATGTTGTGCTTGACTTGATTGCCATGCTTGAGTGACTTTGTTGAATAAACTATTTTATAAACTGTTTTACAAACATGCTTGCATAATAGTTTAAGGCATGTGTATAAATGTGATATCTTGGCATTCATACATGTTCCGTGGAAATGGTAAGTAAGTCCTCTTTTTCCCCTAAAGAAAGTGGTTCACAGTTGGCGTTTCAAGGTGTATGGATTGGCAAGAAATGAATGGCATTTAACTAGCCTTGATTTGGAAGTTGGTGTTTGCTTTTGGAGCTCGGTCATTGGCGAATCTCTAAGGCCCTCCTCTGTGTTTAACAATTGTGAAGAGTAGCTTTCTTTTGGGGTTCTATTTGGTTGTTCTCTGGAGCATTCTTTGATTTTCCTAATGGGTATTCTTTGGAGACTTCTGTTGGCATTTCTCGGTGGACTTGGCTATTGGGATTTCAGTCGGACTTACTGCATGGTATTATCTATGGTATATGTGTCTCGGTCTTTATTGGTGTGATACTGGCATCCCTGATTGGAAATTCTTCAATGGCATTTTATAGAGTTCTTAGTGGGTATTCTACTAGTATCTTTCCTTGATGGCACTTATTGGAAGTCTTACACTTGGAATCCTGTTCAGACTTATTATCTCATATTGCTTATGGTATGCTGTGGAATACTTTGGGCTTTATTGGTGGTAAGTTGTATAAAGTTCTCACTTGGCAAATAGTGCAGGGGCCTCAGAGTTTGGTTTTGTATATTGTGCATTAGCTCGGTATTTTCCTTAGGGTTTTCGTCTATCTAGGAAACTATATTTGTTATTCAACTTGATTGTCTTATTGGGCACATCATATTTTCACTGCTATTTCCTTTGACATTCTTCTCAGCATTTGATAGTGATACTTGGAATCTACTTGGTTGTCCTATGGGGTTATTATTTGGAAGGCTTCTTTGGAACTTTTGAAGTATATTTGATTGGGTTTCTTAGTATTTTCTTCAGCACTCTTAATAGGGAATTCTTCTATGAAATTCATGACCAGCGGGGTACTTCTTTGGACCTCTGGATCGAACCTTTGTTTGAGCCTTTATTTGGCTTCTTGCTTGGGAATTCTCGGGCAGTAACAATTGAACTTCTACTAGAGATTCGTGTAAAGGGTATTCATTCAGTATTCTTCTTATCATTAATATGTGATGTGATTTTATCTATAGAATCTTTACTTTAGTCTTTATTGGTATTATCTCGGCGCTCTTGGTTGGAATTTTATTCTTCTTCGGTATTCGTGTCAACGGGATTCTTGTACGGTATCTACATTTGAGCCCTTATTCGGCGTTACTACTTGGAATTTCTACTTAAACTTCCCTATTGGTCATCTTGATTAATATACTTGCTAAGCAGCTGATGAAGATTAATCGGATTTGGATTTCAATGGATGCAAAGTTCTATTGGAAGAAGAATTGCGAGGACGCAATTGTTTTAATAGGGGAAGGATGTGATAACCCGAACCCGGCATGCATTTAATGGCATATAATTGTATTTAATTAAGTGACATCTTAAATGTTAGCATTGAATTTCGTGTTTATTTTTAAGTTAAACATTAATTTCTAGCATTATTTTCTTATCTCTTTTAGAAGTAATTAAATAATACTTGAGTTAATTATTTTAACGGAATATCAACTACTTTTCATATTTCTGTTAATCGGTTTTATTTTTCTTGCACCTTAATGCTCGGTTTTCAATTAAATGAAAAGTAGCTCCGACCCGGAGTAAATTTTGAACTATGTTGCTTTTCAAAAATTATATTTTTTCTTATATTACATAATATTTAGGTGTTATTCATTCTTCATCGTTTTGTGCATAGCATATCGAGAGTGATAGTTAGAAGATGATTTCTAGTCCTCAGCAAATAGTGAAAACTAGTATTTAGTGTTTTAATTTTAGTGTTTTAGTTGTTGATGATTAGGAATATAATTGCATTAGTTATTTTAGCCTTAAAATGCCTAAAATAAGCCTAATTGACCAACTTAAGAAACCTTTGACCAAGCCTTGACTTTTGACTTGAGTTGCCATCTTATTTAAGCTTAGTATAGCACAAAATAAATTTTTTTTAAAAAAGCTGAAATTAGAATGGCCATGGCCGAAAATACAAGGAGAAGAAAAAAAAAGATTTTCAAGCCAAATCTTCAAATATTCGCGTGAGCTTGCACGGGGTGGTTTCCGAGGCATCCAACGTGGTTTTTCTTGCGTCTAGGAGCGTCTAAGGTGAGGGTTTCATTGTTATTTGAGCATTTGAAATAATTGCGTTTAAACTTTAAATTTTGGGTTTTAGCCGTAGATTGTTATTTAATTCGTTTTGATGCTTGAAGAATGTTCCCTGCCATTGTAGAACATGTATTTATAGTTTTTTAGCATTTTCTGCTGTTGAATATCAAAATTGAAATTTAAATTGATAATTGAATAGTAAATTATGAATAGTAAATTCCCATTTCGATGAAGTTGCTCTGTTATGCGTTTCAATGATGTGAAAAGATGCTAGATATGCTAGAATGCCTAAATGCATGATTTGTTTGGGTTGTGTAATGGAAAAACGGAGAAAAATGCCTTGGTACAAGTTGGGGTCGTTTAGGTCGAGATTAGCATTTTCTTGATTTGTGTGATGGCATTGTCTTGAGAGGCTATGGAAGCACTTTTGGTGTAGTTATGGCGTTGGTTGGGTGTTTGGTTAGGGTAGCGGTAGTTCAAACGAGCAAAGGGGAAAATCGGGGCTTTACGGGAATTCTAGGGTAAAGTAGGGTTTCGTGGTCTTTAGACGTGCTTTATGGTGTCCTAGGAGGAGTGGTGAAGTCGGTTTCCAAAACTCGTGGCTCGTTTGAAAGTAGTAGCGTTTTGAAAGTTGGGGTCATTTTGTGATTTTGTGTGTTTTTATAGTATAATGCCTATAAAATGCTTATTATTGCTTGTTATGCTTGTTAAAGTTGGTTATGATTGAATTGTATATCAATTGTTGATAATGCTTGTTAGTGTTGTTCTTGATACTTTATTGAATGTAAATGCTTGATATCTCGTTTATCGCCTCTAATCTGTATTGTTGTGCTATCGCTCGTTTATCGCCTTGTATCGAGTCTTACATTACATAGTGTCAGGCGCGTGAGTGATGGGCCTCTCTGGGTAGTCTCGGGCTACCAGCGTTGGTTGTTCTAGCTCCGTGTCCTATTCCCAATCTCGCTTGGGTTGCCTCCCAGGGAGATTTGGGTCATAGAATTGATTGGATACTTCCGGGGTATTCCAAACTGAAGTTATAAGGTGGTTGCGTGCTTATTGTCATTGTTGTCAACATCAAGCTTGAGATTGATGTATCGCTCGTGAAATGGTACATTGCTCGTATGAGTGAACCATAGCCTTCAGAGTGTGGTATAGCTTTGAATGGTTGTGTTAGTGCTTTCATCACTTGTTTATTGTATTGATTGTTTATATTGATTGCTTACTTGTCAGTTATATTGCTTAACTGCCTTATTTGCATTGCACGACTTTCTTTCTCTCTACCTCGATATTTGTCTCGCCCTCACTGAGTATACGTGTTGTGTATACTCACACCTCACCACCACATTTCAGGAAATGCCATGATAGCTGGAAAGTTCGTGATTACGTGAAAGTTCGTGCTTGAAGAGTTATCTTGCGTGCTATGTGGCTTGAGTTGTCAAAGATGCAAAGATGTATGTTCCATGTGTTGTTTGTATTTAATGTTAAAAAGGAATGTAATATAAGTTTTATTAGGTTATTGAAGTGGTATGGTAGGTTAGTTCATGTATTTAGTTAGTATAGCTTAACTTTAATGCATGTTTGTATTGTTTAAAGAAAGAGTTAGAATAGTCTGGTACTTAGAAATGTATGTATAGTCGTTGTGTTTAATTGTTGGGAACCAAGGCTCGGATGGCCTTGAGGTGGTTGAATGGTTGGACACGGTGCTGGTCCACTATATGCTATTGCAGGTTTTACATTTTGCCTAGAAACAGGGGAGACTCCGTCTGTCTTTCCCTAAAAAATTTTGCCTGGGTTTGGAATTGGGTTATGATTAGATTGATTGATAGAACTCCCGGTCTCGAGAGGGATCGGGGTGTTACAAAAACAAGGATCCCTATCCTACACAATACTTACAGGCATCCCATGTAGCCTTACAATGTCTGCTACATATATATCTCCCAGTTTCTCAGGACTATCCTCCTTGCTCATCGGTAAGAAGTGTGCTAACTTAGTCAATCTATCCACTATGACCCAAACGACATCATGACCCTTTTGTGACCTAGGCAGGTCCATGACAAAATCCATAGTTATATGTTCTTATTTCTATCAGGAAATTTCCAACGGCTGAAGTAAACCTACGGGTAGTTGATGTTCTGCCTTGACCCTCTGACAAATCAAACACCGAGCCACAAACTCTGCAATCTCTCTCTTCATGTTATTCCACCAATAGTGTTACTTCAAGTCCCAGTACATCTTTGTTCCACCGGGGTGTATAGTGTATCTTGAGTTATGGGCTTCTTCAAGAATCTTATTTTTCAACTCTAGGTCATTGGGGACACAAATTCGACTCCTGAACCTTCAAATACCATCATCGTGAAACTTGAAATCTGCATTGCTTTCCTTAATCTTCTGAAACTGTTGATCATTCTGTTAAGCCTTTTGTATCCCAGACAACAAGGTCGACTGAACTTGTGTAGTGGCAAATAGTAATCCTTTTTGAGTCAATTGTGGTTTCCACATAAATGCTTCTTCTAACATCTCTCACACCTTAACCTCAAATCTTGCCATGCTCGCCTTCCGGCTTAAGGCATCTGCTACCACATTTGTCACGCCCCAATCCGACCTATAAAGGTTAGACTAAGGTGTGAGCTAAACATGTCAGTCCCTTCACATTCTTAATCATTCTAGGAGGTTTAACACTTAACGTTTTATTCTAGACTCCAAAATTTTCCGGAAATCCGACAGTATAATGGCTGTAATTGGGCTCTTTGTTTTGACCTAAATTTTCTAACAGCCTCAAACTTTCAATTCAAGTTTATTCCCGACTAGAGTTTACTATTTTATCATCAATTGAATTGCTTATTGGTTATTTCGACGTCCCGTTTGATTTATAACCTAGCATGATACTATGTCTCGTTTGTCCATTTATCCTCGTTTCAAAATGTACCTGTTGATCTTAGCTTATTAGCGAGTACCTGTTGAGACTGGATAAGTTCATTTGCCTATTCCTTAGCTAAGCATCATAACCTATGATAGATACTAGTGATAATAAAAGCAAAAACGATCATAGTATGTCTAGTATCAGTCTACTTAATATAAGTACAAACCAAAATTAGACCCTAAATTACAACGGGGGTCTATTACATCACAAACAACAAATAACGTAAGGGAAATAGTCTTCTAGTAGCAAACGTTCAAAAGTAGTCACAATCAAGCAAAATAAGCAATGACAGGCATTCACTCCAGGGGTTCATCATTAGACACACCGTCCTCGGGTTCCTATACCTGTTCTTCTTCACCTGAGATGATAAAAGAGGGTGAGTTCTTATGAACTCAGCGAGGGAAAACGAGAAATAAGTTTTGAAACTCATTTTCTGGTTAAACTTATGAAATTCCCTTTCTCACACATGAATGTAACAGAAATACAAGTACAAAAATACAAGTACAGAATAGGAATACCGATCTTTCCTCCCCGAGGTTCTCTAGGAACCAAGTTGGAGTACTTATACACATAATAAAAAGGATACGGTGAGCTTTTGCTCTCAGATCAAGTCAAGTAACAGGAGTTGCGGCCGACTTTAATTCATCCCCAAAACACCCCAGGTGGGTGTACTCCGGATGTACCCCGAAATCCTACGACCCAACTCTCCAAGGGTAAATACCAAGCGAGAGAGGGAATTGGATTATGGTAGTCACGGTAACACCGGCAAGCCCAATGCCGCCCGGCGGACGTGAAACGCTACCATGCCACACGAAAGGTTGCAACCTTGTATGCAATGCACATTTATAACATTTAACATATCACATTAGGACGACAACAAAGTAGGTTGCCTCCGAACAGTTATCAGATCGCACGTTGTCAAGTAGTCAAACAAGGCACGATAAGACAAGTAATTTCACTTGAAAGGCATATAGAGTCATATGATCATCAAATGGGCAGCCATGTAACACATGTAAAACAGGCTATATAACTCATTAAGAGGTCCATGCAATCAAGCGATAAGATTATTCAACGTGCAATGATATCAACATGGGTTTGGATGCAAGAAAAGCTTATTTGTCAACATGCAATGATCAAGATCACCTTTGAAGTTATAAAACATTTACGGGCAGCCCACTAAGCATATGATTCCAACACAATATCCAATTGATCAACACCTATTAAAACTATCGAGTCATTAGGGTTCCCATTTCATGCTTAATCAAGTGATTAAAACCAAAAGTCTACTCAAGATCATTATCAAGTCTTGCATCATTTAATTCAACATCCTCAAGTGCTCACAACAGTCCACATAACATCCCAACACCACATTTCCACACAATTAGTGTCACAAGAGAGGTTACAACAATTTTCCAAGCATATGGCTAAATAAAACCTTTACTGCAATAGGCTGTTTTCTCACAATGAATATGATAATCAAACAATCTCCAAATTCAGTAAATAAGATGTCAAATTAAAGCTTAAGAAGTTAACTAAAATCAGAAACAAACCTTGCATCAATTTGAGTTCAGAATCATTAGTTATAGCCGAAACAGTGAGGTAGCACAAAACTGTCTAGATTTGTACACTTTTCAGAAATTGACGTTTTTGAGGTCTTAGAGTCAGTTTTAGCTTTGGTCCATTTCTGACAAAATTGTCCAGAACTGAAAAATCTAGCAGCACACCAAATTTCATGCATTTGGGACAACATTTACTAAGTCAAATATGGTTCGTTCCACAAGGTCAGTGCATCTGCCAAAACCTGATTCATTTTTCCAGATTTCCAGATTTGGTCACATTTTAATGATTTGCCATTTTGAGGACCTTAGAGTCAAAATTAGCTTCAGCCTATTTCTGGGAAAATTGTTAAAAACTGTCCAAGCTAGTCACCAACCAATTTTCAAGCATTTTCAACATCATTTGCTTAGCTAAACTTACCTCGAACAGACTGGTCAGAGAGCTGTCATCCATTTCGACTTCACCTAGCATCATTTTCAAGCCAAGATCTTGCCATGCATGGTTGTTTAAGCTTATGAACGACCATATATCTCAAGTACAGAAGCAAATACACACATTTATTAGCATGCATGTGAGGTTTTGAAGAGTTTTCAAAAGATTTTAGCCCTCACCTTTGCAATCAACCCGAAAAATGCTCAAAAACCTTGTTGAAGCTAAAATCTCTTCTTCTTCTTGCTTAGCCGAGATTCCAACTTGGTTTTCTCTATTTTTCCTAGCCTAGTAATCAATCTCTTAGTGCATGCATGTAGTTAGAACTTGAAGAAAAGAAATGGATGTCAAGAAGCTTACCTAGGCCGAAAATGAAGCTTCAATGCACATGCATGAGTGATTTTCGAACTCTAGCTTGTTTGCTTGAGTTTCTTTGATGGTTGCTTGTCTTGTTGCACCATATGATGAAGAATATGAGCTAGGAGGTGGAGAGAACTCAGCCCAAAACCGAAATGGAGAGAGATTGAGAGGGAGAGAGAAAAGTTTGAGAGGAAATGAATGAAAATAAAAAGAAAACAATAGCCTTGCAACTTGTTGAAGCATGCTCGGCCTTGGGCAGCCAAAAATCTGATTTTGTGTCTTCAAGATGGAATTTAAAAATTTTAGCATGGGCATGCAAGGGCTGGTCGAAAATGGTGGAGATTTGAGGAGAATTGAGCAATTTTTTATGCATTGTGTAAGTCTTTTGTCATAGTTTGTCTAGGATTATGAATAAATTATGCAATGCTAGACTAAATGAACTTAGTGGTCAGCCAAGGGCTTGCAAATTGCTGAAATTTCAGACTCTATTTAATATATTATGGATTATAATAAGGGTGAAATTTGAGGTGCATTGGTTTTGGGTGAGAATAAAGAATAAAGAATGTTTAGGTGTTTGTGTAGATTGAATTGTTTATTGTTAGTGGATTTTGTAGAGATTTGAATTAGGATTATTTTATAGTTTAGTGCTTTGTGTAGGATGCTTTCTTGATTAACGTGGTGGCACGGATTCCTAGGTCTAAGGTACGAACTACGAGGAACGCACCAAAATCAATACGGGGCACGAAACACGAGGTAAACACGAACTACGAGGTAAGACACGAACTTCTAGACTAAGGCACGTACTTCAAGTCTAATGCACAGATTCTAATGCTAACGCACGCAACCCTAGGTAAATGCACGTAGACCAATACACGACACGTAATTCAATGCAATGCACGTAAATTTAGGTACGCCTCTTAAACCTAGGTTAAGGCACGTAGTTCAAGGTTAATGCACACGAAATGAAGAGACACACGCAAATTGAGGTCTTGCATGTAAATTAAGGTCATGGCACGTTTATCTAGGTATCGCACGTATATCAAGAATTAAGGCCCACAATTCTAGGTTAAGGCACGTATGACGAAGTATGCACGAAAACTAAGATAGGGCACGTAATCCAAGGTCAGTCATATCATTCTTGGTCTATGGCACGCAAAACGAGGTAATACATATTATTCAGGGTCGGGCCTCACAACATTCGCTTTACCGGGCACATAATTGATTGTGCAATTATAATCATCCAAGAGTTCCATCCACTGTCTTTGCCTCATATTCAATTCTTTATGTAAGAACAAGTACTTCAAACTCTTGTGATCCATAAACACCTCAAACTTGTTATCCCACAAATAGGGCCTCCATTTCTTCAATGCAAACACAATAACTGCTAACTCCAAATCATGCGTCGGTTAATTCAATTCATATGGTTTTGGCTTCCTAGAGGCATACGCAATCACTTTACCATTCTGCATTAAAACACAACCTAGTCCTTCCTTAGAAGCATCGCTATAGATTACGAAGCCTTGACTTCCTTTAGGTAATGCAAGAACAGGTGCGGTCGTCAATCTTGTCTTCAACTCCTGAAAGCTGTTCTCACACTTGTCATCCTTCTAAGTGAGCTTTGTAAGCGGTCCTACAATCTTTGAGAAATCCTTCACGAACGTCCGATAATAGCCGGCTAAACCAAGAAAACTCCGAACCTCTGTAACATTTTCTGGCTTCTTCTAAGACATCACTGTTTCAACTTTGCTGGGTCCACCGCTATTCCTTCCTGGGATATGATGTGTCCCAAGAATGCAATCTGCCACAACCAAAATTCACAATTGCTAAAGTTTGCATACAATTGATGCTCCAGAAGTTTTTGCAACACCAATCGCAGATGTTGTTCATGCTCAGCCTCAGATTTTGAGTATACCAGAATATCATCAATAAAGATCACCACGAATTGGTCCAAGTATGATTGAAACACCCTATGCATTAAGTCCATAAAAGCTACAGGGGCATTAGTCAACCCAAATGGCATTACCACAAACTCATAGTGCCCATATCTTGTACTAAAAGCCGATTTAGGAACATCCTCCTTCTTGGTCCGCAGCTAATAATATCCTTTTCTCAAGTCGAGTTTCGAATACACTTTAGCTCCTTGAAGTTGGTCAAACAACTCATCGATCAATGGAAGTGGGTATTTATTCTTGACGGTCACTTGGTTCAATCCTCGGTAATCGATCCACAGCCTCAACGTTCTGTCTTTCTTCTTTACAAATAGGACTGGTGCACCCCACGGAGAAGAAGTCGGTTGAACAAACCTCTTCTTCAACAACCCTTACAATTGGTCCTTCAATTCTTGTAGCTCAGCTGGTGCCATACGATAGGGAGCTTTAGATATCGGCTGGGTGCTAGGCAGTAATTCTATTACAAACTCGATCTCCAGATCCAGAGGCAAACCCAGCAATTTTTCTAGAAACACATCGGCATATTCTTTAATCACTGGTATCTCCTCCAACTTAGCTTTGTCCGATGGCTTATTGATGAGGTAAGCTAAGTATCCGTCACACCCTTTTCTCAAGGACTTCACTGCTTTTGTGGATGAAATGATGGA
The DNA here is from genome assembly GCA_037974665.1 of Ehretia macrophylla. Lineage (NCBI taxonomy): Eukaryota > Viridiplantae > Streptophyta > Magnoliopsida > Boraginales > Ehretiaceae > Ehretia > Ehretia macrophylla. The sequence goes on from CM075779.1 coordinate 18,669,464, forward strand.
ACTCCCAGTGAAGTCTCTTCGGCCCATTACCTCTAATATTGGTTGACCAGGTATCTGGAATATCACAATCTTCGTCCGACAATCTAGTTGGGCATAATGCTTTGCCAACCAGTCCATCCCTAAGATGACTTCATAGTCTCGAAAGGGTAGCACTATAAGATTGGCTGAGAATTCCCTATCCTTAATTTGGATTTTACATACTTTACAAGCTGAGCTAGTAACGAGTTTAGAACCCATCGGAGTACCGACTTCTACTTCATGAGGCAAACATTCAACTCGTAATTTCACATGTTGCACACATAAGGGAGTAATAAATGAATGAGTAGCACATGGATCAATTAGCACCCTAACAGGTTGATTCAGTATCAAGAATGTACCTTCAACAACAGTAGTCTCCTCCGGAAGCTCCTCGCATTCAATAGCATAAGCTCCAACCAGAACTCTAGCAACTGGAGTCTTGCCTCTACCAGCTGGTTTATTTTGATTTTGTCCCCTTTGCCATTTAGGGCAATCCTTAACCTAGTGTTGATCGCTGCCACACCCTACGTATCATCCCAATTTCCTCTAGCATTGGGTCTCAGTGTGACCCTTCCTCTTACAGTAAGAACATGTGACAACCTAAGTAGCAGGTGAACTACCTGTGGATCCACGGGTGGAAGAGGCTGATGGTGCTTTAGACGGGGCACGGATGTTAACTGGTCTATTCTGGCTCTGGCCCTGACTGCGACTCTGAGTCTGGAAGTTCCTCTGTTGTCCTTGAGGCTGGTAAGATTTCTTATTCAGTCGACTCAAACCGGCTCTATCAAGTTTCCTCTTCTTAACTCGGGAAGCAGCAGCAAAGATAGCAGAATATGTAGTAAAGTCAAGTGAGGCCAAGTGATCTTGAATTTCTAGCCTCAACCCATTCATAAACTTCCACATCTTCGCCTCAGGGGTACTGACTATGTATTGTGCATAGCGGGACAGTTCTGTCGAAGCAGGCCTCATACTGAGCCACTGTCATGTTGCCCTGAGTGAAGGTCATAAAATCTTCAATCCACCTCTGCCTCAAAACTGCAAGTATGTATTTCTCATTGAAAGCCTTGACGAAGTTACTCCACAAGCGAGGTGCATGATCAGTTTCCCAAAGTGCCTCCACAGTGTACCACCAATGCTCAACATCCCCGTGTAATAGGTACATAGCAAACTCAATCTTCTCTTCATTAGTATAGTCAAGTGGCCTATAAACCCTTTCAATCTCAGACAGCCAAGCCTCTGTCTTTTCATCATTAGCTTCCCCAAAGAATTTGGACGGGCGAAAATAAGGAACTCTCGCGTCCTACTATTTTTCCCATTGTTACCACCATTCCTGTTGTTATTACCACCAGCTCCGTAGTTGTTGTCGTTATGGGCTGCTTCACGTGCTTCTTGACGTTCCATTACTCGCGACACGCGATCCATAGCACTTTCCATCATGTTAAACATAGTCATGCCGAGATTAGTTTGGTGAGCATCTCCGGCTTCTTGAGGCTCATCGTCCCTATTGGTATTGCGGGTACTAGGGCCAGCCATCTATAGGCATAGATTATTATGCACAATTTATTGGAATACGACAAGACAAGAAATTAATGGATAGATTATGCAACATACAATTTCACATAGACATATAATTCTCAAAATAATTAAGACATGTTGATCACATAAGCACGTAGAAACAAAGAAGGCATATTTAACATTGGCACACATTAACACACATAAACAAGTCATCATAACTACCTTAGGGCTTCTACCCATGGTCCGAGAATTAAACCCGGCTTAAGCAATCTAAGCTCTGATACCATTTATATAGGATATCACGCCCCAACCCGACTTCTAGAGGTTAGACTAGGGTGTGATCTAATCATTTACACTGTTTCACATACTTAATCATTTGTTAAGGTTTAACACTTAACGTTAGCCTAAAACTCTGAAAGATTTCCTGAAAAACCGGCATCATAACGGCTGTATTTAGGACCTTTTGGTTGACCTAATTTCTAAATGCCTCAATTATACCAATCATTAGTCCAATTCCATTAAGGACTCCTATTTGGTCATCGACCGATGCCTGCTAATTTATCTCGAAAGTCTTGTTTGATTTATAAGCCTAGCACAATGACTATATCTCGTTTACTTATCAATTCCTATGGCACAAGTACTTGTTGATCTTTAGCTTACTATTGAGCACCTAGGTGAGATTAGATACAGTTACATCATTTGATTCTTCACCTAGTGATTGAGTTGCCTATGATAATTACCAAATCAAAATAATGAAAGCAACCCACAAGATAGAGTGTTCGTCTAGTCGTAAACAGTACAAACCAAAATTAGACCCCAAATTACAACGGGGACTATTTACAACAACAACAACAAACAACATAAAAAAATAGCCTTCAAAACAAACATAACGTTCACAAAATAGCGACAGTCAAGCAAGGCACGTAAGGCATGCAGTCACTCTAAGGAGTCATCAACAGGCACGTTCTCCTCAGGTACCGATTCCTGATCTTCTTCACTTGTGTTGATAAATGAGGGTGAGTCCTTATGAACTCTGCGAGGGGAAACGAGAGATAATGTTTTGAAACTCTTTTCCGGTTAATCTCATGAAAATCCCTTTTTGAAACCATGTCACATATTACAAATAATAGAGTACGCAACGTATAAGAATCAAATTGAACAATAGATACAATTACTAATCATTTCAAGGATACGGTGAGCTTTTACTCTCAAGTTCAATCGGTGAGCATTTGTTCTCGATATCATTTTCGGTAACAATTGTTGCGGTCGGCTTCAATCATCTACTTATCGCTCCTAGTTGGGTGTACTCCAAAAGTACCCCGAATTCCTACGACCCAACTCTCCTAGGGTGGAATGCCAAGCGAGAGAAGGAATTGGACCATGGTAGTCACGGGAGCATCGGCAAGCCCTATGCTGCCCGGCATTCGTGAAACGCTACCATGCCACAATGAAAGATTGCAACCTTGTATACAATGTACATTTATACCATTTAACAATTCACATTAGGAGGACAACGAAGTAGGTTTCCTCCGAGCAATTTCAAGATCACATATTGCCAAGGAAACGAACGAGACATGCTTAACATGAAATTTCACTTTGTAGAACACGTAGAGTTATATGACCATTAAACGGGCAGCCAAGTAACACATATAAATCAATTCATATAACTCATTTCGGGGTTCACGTATCAAGTATTAAGATTATACAAGCATGCAACGACGCTTACATGAGACTAGATGCAAGAATAGCTCATTTATCAACATGCAATCATTCGGAATCATATTTAGAGCTATAAGGACAGTTACGGGCAACCTATTAACCACACAATTAAACACATTTAAACATAGGGTCATCTCTTAGCAAATAGTCATGAGCACAAGGGCCTCAATTCTATACTTACACATGCGATTAAGCAAACCATTCATCAATTAATGATCCCAAGCCATGCATCAACCAAATTAAGCAACCTCAACCAACCACAACAGCCCACACAACTTCTAAGTGCCACAATCCCAAACATTTAATACCTCAAGCAAGGTTACAACATGATTCGAAGCATATCACTAAGCAAAAACTTCACTGCAATGGTCTGTTTTCCCACATTCAATTAGCCAAGAAATTAGTCTCCAATTTCAATGAACCAAATTTCAATTTTAAACTTAATTAGTGATTTAAATCTAGGAACAAACCTCGCTGCATTTGGAGTTCGTACTTAGGAGTTATGGCTAAAACCGTGAGACTATGCAAAACTATCCAATTTTAGATACATTATGATTTTTTCCATTTTTGAGGGTCTTAGACTCCGATTTAGCCTTAGCTTATTTCATGAATATTTATCAACGTTTACTAGGTCAAAAACACTTCATTCTACCAACTCAGTAATCTGCCAAAAAACAATGAGTTTGCATATTTCTAAGTTTCTAGCCAAAATAAAGCCATGCATTAGAAGATAGGCTACACATTTACATCAACAACAGAGGTAAATATAGCCATATGAGAGCATGCATGTAAGCTTTGAAAGCATTTAAAAGAGTTTAACCCTCACCTTAGCCTATTGATGGTTAAAGATGCATAAATGCTCTTCAAAATGCAAAAAAGGGGGCTTCTTCCTTGCTTTGGCTGAGAGATAGCTTGTTTTCCCTTAATTTCTAACTTAGTTAGCATATGAGGAAGGTGTGAATGTGCGTGAAACCAAAAGAAATGGAAGAAAACTATCAAGACTTACCTTAGGCCGAAAATGAAGAGTTTTGTGAGTTTGTGTGAATTCTTGCTTTGTTGCTTGCTTGTTACTTGCTTTGGTCGAAACTTGAGTGATATGAAGAGCAATTTTTCAGCCTTGGATGTTCAAGGGAAGGTCATAGCCGAGAGAGAGAGAATGGGAGATAATGAGAGAAGGTGAATAAAGCTTGAAGATGCTCTTGAATGTGGAATTGTGTGTCGGCCTTGAGCATTGAAAAATCTGATTTTGTGTCATCTTTTGACCATCATTTGAATTGTTTTTGGCATGGGCATTGAGTGGGTCGAGGTATTGAAGCTTGGGTAGGGTGTTTGGGTTCATTTAATGCATTGTGCTTTATGCATGAGTCATAGAATGTCTAGGCTTTAATTTAATTGTGCAAAGTTGATCAAATGGCCTTGTCTTGGCCGTGTAATGCAAGGGAAAATCTGAAATCTCAGATTCAAGTTAATGTAATATAGGTTATAATAAGTGTGGAATTTGAGGTGCATTGGATTTGGAATAAGAAAAAAGAATAAAGAATGTTTAGTGTTTAGTGAAATTTTGTCTTCTAGTGAGTTGATTTAGGATTAAAATAGTAGTTAGTGGAGTTTGTAAGATTATTGTATAGTCTAGTATTTTGTGTAGGATTCTTTATTGATTAGCGTGCAGGCATGCTTTCCTAGGTCTAGGACATGCACTACGAGGTAAGACACGAACTACGAGACAAATGCACGTATTCCAAGTAAATGCACGCAACCCTAAATGAATGCACGTAATTCAAAACACGACTCTTAAACTTAGGTTAAGGCACGTAGTTCAAGGTTATGGCACACGAAACGAGGTAACACACGCAATTCGAGGTTGGCCCTCACATCCTTCCCTCCTAAAAAGAATTTCATCCCGAAATTCAGTATTACCTTTGGAATAATACTGGATACTGTTGCTCCATCTGGTCTCGTCTTTCTCACGTTGCTTCTTCAACTCCATGGTGATCTTACAACACTTTCACCATCGGTATTGACTTGTTGCGCAACTCCTGATCTTGTTCGTCTAGAATCCGAATAAGCTTCTTTTCATAGGACAAGTTCTCCCGAAGCTGCAACGGCTCTGGTTCCAAGGTGTGCGATGGATCAGGGTGATACTTCCGTAGCATTGAGACATGAAAGACATCATGAATATTGGAGAGGTTTTGGGGAAGTTCTAAGCGATATGCCAATTTGCCAACCTTCTCAACTATCTCAAACGGTCCTACAAACCTTGGGCTCAACTTTCTACCCTTACCATGTTTAATCAATCCCCTCCGAGGTGATAACTTCAAGAACACCTTGTCGCCAACCTCAAATTCCAAATTCCGTCACTGTTGGTCTGCATAACTTTTCTGCCTGTTTTGGGCGGTAAGCATCCGTATCCGGATGAGGTGGACATTTTCAACGATCTTCATAAGTTCTGGTAGAAGGGTCGAGTCAAAAGTCCTCGTCTTACCTACTTCATCCCAATATATTGGGGATCGACACTTACGTCCATACAATGCCTCAAATGGGGCCATCTCGATAGTGGCCTGATAGCTGTTATTATAAGCGAACTCCGCTAGAGGCAGATACTTCTCCTAACCTTTTCCGAAGTCTAGAACACATGTCCGCAACATATCCTTCAAAATTTGAATAGTTTTCTTAGATTGTCCATCAGTCTGAGGGTGATAAGCTGTACTGAAACTCAACTTCATCCCCGAGGCTTCTTGTAATCTCTTCCAAAATCAAGAGGTAAAACGAGGATCCCTATCTAATACAATACTTACAAGTATCCCATGTAACCTTACAATATCCGCCACATACATATCTCCCAGTTTCTTAGGACAATCCTCCTTGTTCATCGGTAAGAAGTGTGCTGACTTAGTCAATCTATCCACTATGACTCAAACAGCATCATGACCCTTTTGTGACCTGGGCAAGTCCATGACAAAGTCCATAGTTATATGTTCCCATTTCCATTGGGGAATTTCCAACAGTTGTAGTAAACCTGCCGGTCGTTGATGTTCTGCTTTGACCCTCTGACAAGGTAAGCACCGTGCCACAAACTCTTCAATCTCTCTCTTCATGTTATTCCACCAATAGTGTTGCTTCAAGTCCCAGTACATCTTTGTTCCACCGGGGTGAATGGTGTATCTTGAGTTATGGGCTTTCTCAAGAATCTTCTTTTTCAACTCTAGGTCATTAGGGACACAAATTCGACTCCTGAACCTCCAAATACCATCATCATGAAACTTGAAATCTGCATTGCTTTCCTTAATCTTCTGAAACTATTGATCCTTCTGTTGAGCCTCTTATATCTCAAACAACCAGGTCGACTAAACTTGTGTAGTGCCAAATAGTAATCCTTTTTGAGTCAATTGTGGTTTCCACATAAATGCCTCTTCTAACATCTCCCATACCTTAACCTCCAATTTTGCCATGGTCGCCTTCCGGCTTAAGGCATCAGTTACCACATTCGCTTTACCGGGCACATAATTGATTTTGCAATTATAATCATCCAAGAGCTCCATCCACCGTCTTTGCCTCATATTCAATTCTTTCTATGAGAACAAGTACTTCAAACTCTTGTGATCCATAAACACCTCAAACTTGTTACCCCACAGATAGTGCCTCAATTTCTTTAGTGCAAACACAATAGCCGCTAGCTCCAAATCGTGCGTCGGGTTATTCAATTCATATGGCTTTGGCTTCCTAGAGGCATACACAATCACTCTACCATTCTGCATTAAAACACAACCTAGTCCTTCCTTAGAAGCATCGCTATAGATTACAAAGCCTTGACTTCCTTCAGGTAATGTAAGAACAGGCGCAGTAGTCAATCTTGTCTTCAACTCTTGAAAGTTGTTCTCACACTTGTCATCCCACACGAACTTTATTTTCTTCTGAGTGAGCTTTGTAAGTGGTCTGACAATTCTTGAGAAATCCTTCATGAACCTCTGATAATAGCCGACTAAACCAAGAAAACTCCGAACCTCCGTAATATTTTTTGACTTCTTCCAAGACATCACTGCTTTTATCTTTGCTGGGTCCACCGCTATTCCTTCCTGGGATATGATGTGTCCCAAGAATGCAATCTGCCACAACCAAAATTCACAATTGCTAAAGTTTGCATACAAATGATGCTCCCGAAGGTTTTGCGTCACCAATCGCAGATGTTGTTCATGCTTAGCCTTGGATTTTGAGTAAACCAGAATATCATCATTAAAGATCACCACAAATTGGTCCAAGTAGGGTTGAAATACCCTATGCATTAAGTCCATAAAACCTGCAGGGGCATTAGTCAGCCCAAATGGCATTACCACAAACTCATAGTGCCTATATCTGGTCCTGAAAGCCGATTTAGGAACATCCTCCTTCTTGATCCGCATTTGATAATATCCTTGTCTCAAGTCGAGTTTTGAATACACTTTAGCTTCTTGAAGTTGGTCAAACAACTCATCGATCAATGGAAGTGGGTATTTATTCTTGACGGTCACTTGGTTCAATCCTCGGCAATCGATGCATAGCCTCAACGTTTCGTCTTTCTTCTTTACAAATAGGACTGGTGTACCCCACGGAGAAGAAGTCGGTTGAACAAACCCTTTCTTCAACAACCCTTGCAATTAGTCCTTCAATTCTCGTGGCTCGGCTGGTGCCATACGATAGGGAGCTTTAGATATCGGCTGGGTGCCAGGCAGTAATTCTATTACAAACTCGATCTCTCATTCCTGAGGCAAACCAGGCAATTCTTCTAGAAATACATCGGCATATTCTTTAATCACCGGTATCTCCTCCAACTTAGCTTTGTCCGATGGCTTGTTGATGAGGTAAGCTAAGTATCCGCCACACCCTTTTCTCAAGGACTTCACTGCTTTCGTGGATGAAATAATGGAACTCCCAGTGAAGTCTCTTCAGCCCATTACCTCTAATGTTGGTTGACCAGGTATTTAGAATGTCACAATCTTCGTCCGACAATCTAGTTGGGCATAATGCTTTGCCAACCAGTCCAACCTTAAGATGACTTCATAGTCTCGAAAAGGTAACACTATAAGATTGGCTGAGAATTTCCTATCCTTAATTTGGATTTTACATGTTTTACAAGCTAAGCTAGTAACGAGTTTAGAACCCATCGGAGTATTGACTTCTACTTCGTAAGGCAAACATTCAACTCGTAATTTCACACGTTGCACACATAAGGGATGAGTAAATGAATGAATAGTACCTGAATCAATTAGCACCCTAACAGGTTGATTCAGTATCAAGAATGTACCTTCAACAACAACAATCTCCTCAGGAAGCTCCTCACATTCAATAGCATAAGCTCGGGCCGGAACTCTAGGAATTAGAGTCTTGCCTCTACCAGCTGGTTTATTATGATTTTGTCCCCTTGCCATTTAGGGCAATCCTTAACCTGGTGTTGATAGCTACCATACCCCACGCATCGTCCCAATTTCCTCAAGCATTGGGTCTCAGTGTAACCCTTCCTCTTATAGCAAGAACTGGTGATAGCCTGAGTAGCAGGTGAACTACTTGTGGATCCACTGGTGGAAGAGGCTGATGGTGCTTTAGACGAGCCACGGTTGTTGACTGGTCTGTTCTGGCTCTGGCCCTGACCACGACTTTGAGTCTGGAAGTTCCTCTATTGTCCTTGAGGCAGGTAAGGTTTCTTATTCGGCTGACTCGAACCAGCTCTATCAAGTTTCCTCTTCTCAACTCGGGAAGCAGCAACAAAGAGAGCAGAATATATAGTAAAGTCATGTGAAGCCAAGTGATCCTGAATTTCTGGCCTCAACCCATTCATAAATTTCCACATCTTCGCCTCAGGGGTACTGACCATGTATTGTGCATAGCGGGACAGTCTGTCGAAGTGGGCCTCATACTAAGCCACTATCATGTTGCCCTGAGTCAAGGTCATAAACTCTTCAATCTGCCTCTGCCTTGAAACTACAGGTATGTATTTCTCCTTGAAAGCCTTGACGAAGGTACTCCACAAGTGAGGTGTATGATCAGTTTCAAAAAGTGCCTCCGTAGTGTGCCACCAATGCTCAGCATCCCCGTGAAACAGGTACACAGCAAACTCAATATTCTCTTCGTTAGTATAGTCAAGTGGCCTGTAAACCCTTTCAATCTCAGACAGCTAAGCCTCTGCCTTTTCACCATTAGCTTCCCCGAAGAATTTGGACGGGTGAAAATCAAGTAACTCTCGCATCCTGTTATTTCTCCCATTGTTACCACCATTCTTGTTGTTGTTACCAATAGCTCTATAATTGTTGTTGTTATGGGCTGCTTCACGTGCTTCTTGATGTTCCATTACTCGTGACACGCTATCCATAGCACTCACCATCATGTTAAACATAGCCATGTCGAGATTAGTTTGGTGAGCATCTCCGGCTTCTTTAGGCTCATCGCCCCTATTGGTATTGCGGGTACTAGGGCCAGCCATCTATAGACACAGATTGTTATACACAATTTATTGGGATACGACAAGACAAGAAATTAATGTATAGAGTATGCAACATACAATTTCACATAGACATATAATTCTCAAAACAGTTAAGACATGGTAATCATATAAGCACGTAGAAACAAAGAAGGCAAATTTAACATTGGCACACATTAACACACATAAACAAGTCATCATAACTACCTTAGGGCTTCTACCCATGGTCCGAGAGTTAAACCCGGCTTAAGCAATCTAAGCTCGGATACCATTAATATAGGGTGTCACGCCCCAACCCGATCTATAGAGGTTAGACTAGGGTGTGATCTAATCATTTACACTATTTCACATACTTAATCATTTGTTAAGGTTTAACACTTAACGTTAGCCTGAAACTCTGAAAGATTTCCCAAAAAACTGGCAGCATAACAGCTGTATTTAGGACCTTTTGGTTTGACCTAATTTCTAAACACCTCAAATATACCAATCATTAATCCAATTCCATTAAGGACTCCTATTTGGTCATCGACCGATGCCTGCTAATTTATCTCGAAAGTCTTGTTTGATTTATAAGCCTAGTACGATGACTATATCCCGTTTACTTGTCAATTCCTATGGCCCAAGTACATGTTGATCTTTAGCTTAATATTAAGCACCTAGGTGAAATTAGATAGAGTTACATCATTTGATTATTCACCTAGTGATTGAGTTGTCTATGATAGTTACTAAATCAAAATAGTGAAAGCAACCCACAAGATAGAGTGTTCGTCTAGTCGTAAACAATACAAACCAAAATTAGACCCCAAATTACAACGGGGGTCATTTACAACAAACAACATAAAAAAAAAGTCTTCAAAACAAACAAAACGTTCACAAAATTGCCACAGTCAAGCAAGGTATGTAAGGCATGCAATCACTCCAAGGAGTCATCAACAGGCACGTTCTCCTCGTGTACCTGTTCCTGATCTTCTTCACCTGTGATGATAAAAGAGGGTGAGTCCTTATGAACTCAGCGACGAGGAATGAGAGATAATGTTTTGAAACTCTTTTCCGGTTAATCTCATTAAAATCCCTTTTTGAAAACATGTCACGTATTACAAATAATAAAGTACGCAAAGTATAAGAATCAAATTGAACAATCGATAAAATTACTAATCATTTCAAAGATACGGTGAGCTTTTGCTCTCAAGTTCCATCGGTGAGCATTTCCTCTCGATATCATTTTCGATAACAATTGTTACGGCCGGCTTCAATCATCCACTTATCACTCTCAATTGGGTGTACTCCGGATGTACCCCGAAATCCTACGACCCAACTCTCCGAGGGTGGAATGCCAAGCGAGAGAGGGAATTGGACCATGGTAGTCACGGGAGCACCGGCAAGCCCTATGCCGCCCGACGTTCGTGAAACGCTACCATGCCACAATGAAAGGTTGCAACCTTGTATACAATGTACATTTATACCATTTAACAATTCATGTTAGGAGGACAACAAAGTAGGTTGCCTCCGAGCAATTTCAAGATCACATATTGCCAAGTAAACGAACGAGGCATACTTGACATGAAATTTCACTTTATAAGACACATAGAGTACAATGAAAGGTTGCAACCTTGTATACAATGTACATTTATACCATTTAACAATTCACGTTAGGAGAACAACAAAGTAGGTTGCCTCCGAGCAATTTCAAGATCACATATTGCCAAGTAAACGAACGAGACATGCTTGACATGAAATTTCACTTTGTAAAACACATAGAGTTATATGAACATTAAATGGACAGCCAAGTAACACATATAAATCAAGTCATATAACTCATTTCGGGGCTCACGTATCAAGTATTAAGATTATACAAGCATGCAACGATGTTTACATGAGACTGGGTGTAAGAATAACTCACTTATCAACATGCAATCATCGGGAATCATATTTAGAGCTATAAAGACAATTATGGGAAGCCTCTTAACCACACAATTAAACACATTTAAACAAAGTGTCATCTCTTAGCAAATAGTCATGAGCGCTAGGGCCTCAATTCCGTGCTTAGACATGCGATTAAGCAAACCATTCATCAATTAATGATCCTAAGCCATCCATCAACCAAAATTAAGCAACCTCAACCAACCACAACAGCCCATACAACTTCTAAGTGCCACAATTCCAAACATTAAATACCTAAAGCAAGGTTACAACATGATTCAAAGCATATGACTAAGCAAAAATCTCGCTGTAATGGTATGTTTTCCCACATTCAATTAACCAAGCAATTAGTCTCCAATTCTGGTGAACCAAGTTTCAAATTGAATCTTAATTAGTGATTTAAATCTAGGAACAAACCTCGCGGCATTCGGAGTTCGGACTTAGGAGTTATGGCCAAACCCGTGAGACTACGCAAAACTGTCCAGTTTTGGACACATTACGAGTTTGGCCATTTTTTAGGGTCTTAGAGTCAGATTTAGCCTTAGCCTATTTCTTTCAAAAATCTCTAGAACTGCAAAATATAGCAACGTACCAATTTTCATGCATTTCTATCAACGTTTACTAGATCAAAAAAACTTTGTTCTACAAAGTCAGTAATCTGCCAAAAAAAAAAGGAGTTTGCATATCTCTAAGTTTCTAGCCAAAATAAAGCCATGCATGAGAAGATAGGCTCATATACACACATATACATCAACAACAGAGGTAAATATAGCCATATGAGAGCATGCATGTAAGCTTTGAAAGCATTTAAAAGAGTTTAACCCTCACCTTAGCCTATTGATGGTTAAAGATGCATAAATGCTCTTCAAAATGCAAAAAAGGGGGCTTCTTCCTTGCTTTGGCTGAGAGATAGCTTGTTTTCCCTTAATTTCTAACTTAGTTAGCATATGAGGAAGGTGTGCATGTGTGTGAAACCAAAAGAAATGGAAGAAAACTATCAAGACTTACCTTAGGCCAAAAATGAAGAGTTTTGTGAGCTTGTGTGACTTCTTGCTTTGTTGCTTGCTTGTTACTTGCTTTGGTCAAAACATGAGTGATATGGAGAGCAATTTTTCAGCCTTGGATGTTCAAGGGAAGGTCATAGCCGAGAGAGAGAGAATGGGAAAGAATGAGAGAAGGTGAATGAAGCTTGAAGATGCTCTTGAATGTGCAATTGTGTGTGTCAGCCTTGAGGTTTGAAAAATCTGATTTTGTGTTATCTTTTGAGCATCATTTGAATTGTTTTTGGCATGGGCATTGAGTGGGCCGAGGTGTTGAAGCTTGGGTAAGGTGTTTGGGTTTATTTAATGCATTGTGCTTTGTGCATGAGTCATAGAATGTCTAGGCTTTAATTTAATTGTGCAAAGTTGATCAAATGGCCTTGTCTTGGCCGTGTAATGCAAGGGAAAATCTGAAATCTCAGATTCAAGTTAATGTAATATAGGTTATAATAAGTGTGGAATTTGAGGTGCATTTGATTTGGAATAAGAATAAAGAATAAAGAATGCTTAATGTTTAGTGAAATTTTGTCTTCTAGTGAGTTGATTTAGGATTAAAATAGCAGTTTGTGGAGTTTGTAGGATTATTCAATAGTGTAGTGCTTTGTGTAGGATGCTTTATTGATTAGCGTGCAGGCACGCTTTTCTAGGTCTATGGCACGCACTACGACGAAAGGCGCGAAATACAAGACAAATGCACGTATTCTAAGTAAATGCTCGTACCCTAAATGAATTCATGTAATTCAAGACACGACTCTTAAACCTAGTTTAAGGCACACAGTTCAAGGTTAGGGCACATGAAACAAGGTAACACAAACAATTCGAGGTCGGGCCTCACATCGCCTCGAGTGCCCAAGTGTTAGACAACCTATGCTTGCTTCGTAAGAGATGTTAGAAAATTTAAATCCGACCCTGTGTGCTGCCGGCCCGCTGAGGTACCTAACGTTCTTCCCTTAGCATTAACGGTGACTGAGGTTATGTTGCCCCTATCTTTGGCATGGCTGGGCACGTTTGTGAACGGTTGTGACACGGCTGGGCCTCGAATGGGGCACGTACTTGGGGCCTCGAATGAGCTACAACTTGGCACGCAGTTGGGGCATGGCTTGGCAAGGAGATTGCGCAGTGGGGTCATGCATTGGGCACGATGGGGCAAGCCCTTGGGCGACGTTGCTGCACGATGGTGCACGCAAACCGCATTAAGGTACGCGCATGGGGCACCCATGCTGCCCGATGGTGCATGACATTGGGCGCCCGTACCGCACGAAGGTGCGCGCATGCTGCACAATGGTACGCCAGTGCCGCACGAAGGTGTGCGCATAGGCCACCCATGCAGCACGATGGTATGCGCATGTGGCCCGCATGCCACACGAAGGTGCGTGCATGGGGCGCCGATGCCACACGAAGGTGCGCGGATGGGGTACCCATGTTGCACGAAGGTGCGCACATGTGGCCCGCATACCACATGAATGTGCGCGCATTGGGTGCCCATGCTGCACAATGGTGGGCATATGTGGCGCGCATGCCGCATGATGGTGCGCGCATATGGCCCGCATGCCGCACGAAAGTGCGCGCATGGGGCGCGCATGCTGCACGATGGTATGCGCATATGGCGCTCATGCCGCACGAAGGTGCACGCATGGGGTGCCCATGCCGCACGGTGATGAGAGCATGCCGCACAAAGGTGCGCATGTGGGGCGCCCATGCCTCATGATAGTGCGTGTATCGTGCGCGCATGCTGCACGATGGTGCGCGCATACCATACGAAGGTTTGTGCATGGGGCACTGGTGCCGCACGATGGTACGTGCATGCCGCACGAAGGTCCACACATGGGGCGCCCATACCGCACGATAATGCCCGCATAGGGCGATCATGTCGCACGATGGTATGCGCATATGGCCTGCATGCTACACAAAGTTGCGTGCATGGGGCGCCCATGCCGCACGATGGTCTCCGCATGAGGTGCCCATGCCGCACGATGGTCCGTGTATGGGGCGTGCATGCCATACGATGGTACGCGCATGTTGGCCGCATGCGGCACAAAGGTGCGCGCATGGGGCACAAATATTGTAAGATGGTGTGGGCATCGTGCGCGCATGCCACACAATGGTAGGCGTATGTGGCTCGCATGTGGGACGAAGTTGCGCGCATGGGGCTCCCATGCCGCAAGAGGTTGCGCACATGGGGCGCGCATACTGCACGATAGTACGCATAAGTGGCACGCGCTGGGCTCTCAAGGGTCGATGTTGGGGCACTATTGGGGCATGGCTGGGGCACTATGGGGGTACGCTTGGGGGACAATAGAGGATGTTGGGGGACGCCTTTGGCACTATTAGGGGACGTTGGGCACGACAGGCAATGTTAAGCATTCTAGGGTATTGGCCATGCGGAATGTATTACGACACAAATGTGTACATTGATGTCCTTTTACAAGTGGTTTATGAATCTATGAAGTAGTCTTAACCTTTCCCTTATCCGACAAACAATTCATCACATTTGTGAAGCGAATTAGATTCATTAGGTTCCCAATCAATCCAAAAAAAAATTTAACGCCAAATATCATGTAAACAAATTAATTTATGAATTAATATAAATTTTTTAGAATTTGTTAGTATTTTTTCTGATTTTTTCCTATTTTTTGTAATTTTTATCTATTAAAAATTAATTTTCCAAAAAAAATATTTTTGAATGTCATGTAACAAATTAATGTATGAATTATATAATTTTTT
>CM075779.1:18689847-18724847 GCA_037974665.1 Ehretia macrophylla
TTTGGTATTCTTGAAAATTTGAGTTTTGCCCGAGGACGAGCAAAGGTTAAGTATGGGGGAATTTGATAAGAATGCAAAATGTCATATTTCTCTCCATTAATGTTTAATCTT
This sequence comes from Ehretia macrophylla, assembly GCA_037974665.1. Taxonomy (NCBI): domain Eukaryota; kingdom Viridiplantae; phylum Streptophyta; class Magnoliopsida; order Boraginales; family Ehretiaceae; genus Ehretia; species Ehretia macrophylla. Next base: position 18,689,959 of record CM075779.1, read on the forward strand.
TCACACCTATTTGATGCCTAAATACACTCATTATTTTTATATTTTGATTTAGGATGCAAATAGAGGCGTTAAGTGCAAAATGAAGTTAAATCGCGCAATTCTGGACAGCTCCGACACTGTTACATTTTTTGGGCATAACTCTCTCATCCGAACTTCGTTTGAGGCCATTCAAGATGTTCTGGAAAGCCAAGAAGAAGATATACAACTTTCATGTTTTGAGTTTTGATAAATAAAGGCTGCATCAAAGCCGAAATTGGACGTGAAGTTGTTGTACCTGTGCTGTTTAATGTTCTGGAATATTCTTTATCTAGAAGCTTCTAGTTGATAGTAGAGGATATGGTGCACGAAAATTCCAACTATTTTAGCTATCCTAATTGTATTAGGACTTTTTCTAGTTGTTTTAGGTTTTCCTAGTTATATTAGGAGTTTACTTCACCTTTAATATTTTCTTATTCTATTTATATTAGGATTCCATTATCTTAGGGGATTTGGTAGGCTTCACAAACTATAAATAAGGGGAGAAATCATAAGATTTGGACCACCTCTTTTTCTTTCCCCTTTTCTCCTTCGAAATTTCTTTATGGCTTTGCGTGGCTAAACTTTTATTCTTGGTCGAAGGGAATTGAAGCCTCGGAATCAAGAAAACTGTGAGATCTAATTAGTTTTTACTATTTAATTTATGCTTTAAGTATTGAATGTTCTTATGTTTTATTTATATGATTCTTTCGTTTAATTGCTAGGGTGGCCAACTAGTTTATTATTCGTTATAATCCACTGCTAAGTTAGATATCAAATTTGTAATTGTTTGATCCCTCTAATTTGCGAAGCAACTAAGGTTTAATAATTTGCTGCGTTAGAGATTATTAGATTTTAGGAAGAACGTTCAACTAAATTAAATGCAACTGCGTGTGCTTGTGTTGTTTAGCTTCATCGATCTCTCTAGTTCTTAAGGTTGTTACTAGATTAAACCTTTAGCGCGTGTCTGAGGTTGTTTAGTGGTTAGGGTTAATTAGGTTGCGTGTATTCTAATTAACTACGACTAAGGAGAGATAGGAAAATAATTCCAACAATGAATATTTAAAGTTTGAATTGATATATACTTGCATCAATGATTAGTTACAAGATTCCGATGGTGGATGTTGACTTAGACCAAGGATTGTCTTCTTAATTACATTCAGTACTTTTAAATTTAGTAATTTTTCTTAAGTTTTCTTTATAAACTCAAACCCTCCCCCCCCCCCAACCTCGTTTACGTAACACAAGTTAGGCTAAATACTCTATGTGGGAATGATCCTTGCTCACACTACTACATATATTTTTTGGAGTATAGATTTTATTTTTAGTTGCCTACGATAGCACACCAGTGCGTGCATGGGGCGCCAATGCCGCACGAAGGTGCGTGCATGGGGTGCGCGTGCCGCACGATGGTGCGCGCGTGCCGCACGAAGGTGCACGCATGGGTTGCCTGTGCTGCACGATGGTGTGCGCATGCCGCAAGAAGGTACGTACATCAGGCTGTCATGCCCAAACTCGGCCTATAAGGTTAGACTAGGGTGTGATCTAAACGTTCAGGACATGTCACATACTTAACCGTTTGTGAAGATTTAACACTTATCGTTTCAGTCTAAACTCCAAAGTTTTCCAGAAAACTGGCAGTATGACGGCTGTAATTGGACTATTTGGTTTGGCCTAATTCTCTAAACGCCTCAAAATTTTCTAATCTCAAGTTTCATTTCCAACTAGGATTACTATTTAACATCAATTGAAATGCCTATTGGTTATCTCGATGTCTCGTTTGATTTATAACCTAGCATGATACTATGTCTCGTTTGTTTGTTTATCCTCGTTACAAAAGTACCTGTTGATCTTAGCTTAATAGCGAGTACCTGTTTAAGATTGGATAGGTTCATTTACTTAGTCCTTTAACTAATACGTCGTAACCTATAATAGATACTAGCGGTAATAATTACAAAACGATCATAGTAGTGTCTAGTGTCTGTCTAGCAATATCAGTACAAACCAAAATTAGATCCCAAATTACAACGGGGGTCTTTTACATTACAAATAACAAGCAACATAAAAAAATAGTCTTCAGGTAGAATAAAGTTCACAAGTAGCCGCAAACACGCAAAGCACACAAGACAGGCAATCAGTCCAAGGATTCATCGTTAGGCACACCGTCCTCGGGTACCTGTTCTGGATCTTCTTCACCTGAGATGATAAAAGAGGATGAGTCCTTATGAACTCAGCGAGGGGGAATGAGAAATAGGTTTTGAAACTCATTTTCCGGTGCAACTTATGAAATCCTTTTGCAAGCATGAATATAACAATAATATAAGTACAGGAACAGGAATACAGGTCTTTCCTCCCCGAGGTTCTCTAGGAACCAAGCGATAGTACTTATACACATAGTAAAAAGGATACAGTGAACTTTTGCTCTCAGATCAGTTCTAGAATCAGTTGTTGCGGCCGACTTCAAATCATCCCCTTAACACGCCAGGTGGGTGTACTCCAGATGTACCCCGAAATCCTACGACCCAACTCTCTGAGGAAGTCTAGCCCCCAAGCGAGAGAGGGAATGGGACCATGGTAGTCACGAGTGCACCGGCAAGCCCGATGCCACCCGGTGTGCGTGATCGCTACCATGCCGACAAGAAAGGTTACAACCTTGTATGCAGTGCACATTTATGACATTTAATATATCACATTAGGAGGACAACAAAGTAGGTTGCCTCCGGACAGTCATAAGATTGCACATTGACAAGTAAACATGCAGGGCACGATAAGACAAGTAATTTCACTTGAAAGACATATAGAGTTATATGAACATTAAACGGGCAGCCATGTAACACATGTAAATCAAGCCATATAACTCATTACGAAGTCCACGTATTCAAGTGATAGGATTATTCAACATGCAACAACATCTACGTGGGTTCGGATGCAAGAAAAGCCTATTTGTCAACATGCAATGATCAAAACCACATTTAAGGCTATAAGGCAACTACGGGCAGCCTACTAAACATATAATTACACACAATATCCAAATGATCAATACTTAACAAGCCTACCTAGTCATTAGGGTTTCCATTTCGTGCTTACCCATGTAATTAAACCCTAAGTCAACTCAAAATCAATCTCAAGCCATGCATCATTTAATTCAAACATCCTCAAGTACTCAAAACAGTCCACACAACATCCCAACATCACAATTGCAAGCAATTAACACCACAAGAGAGGTTACAACAATTTTCCAAGCATATAACTAAGTGAAACCCTCACTGCAATAGGCTGTTTTCTCACAAATATTAAGACAAGCAAACAAACTCCAATTCTAGTGAATAAGATGTCAAATTAAATATTAAGAAGTGAACTAAAATCAGGAATAAACCTTGCATCAATTGGAGTTCGGGATCATTAGATATAGCCGAAACAGTGGGTTAGCACAAAACTGTCCAGATTTGCACACTTTTCAGTAATTGGCGTTTTTGAGGTCCTTAGGGTCAGATTTAGCCTTGGTCCATTTCTGACAAAAATGTCTAGAACTGAAAATTCTAGAAGCACACCCAATTTTATGCATTTTGGACATCATTTACTAAGTAAAATCTGGTTCGTTCTACAAGGTCAGTGCATCTGCCAAAACCTGCTTCATTTTTCCAGGTTTCCAGATTTGGACACATTTTAACGATTTTCCATTTTGAAGACCTTAGAATCAAAATTAGCTTTGTCCTATTTCTGTGAAAAATGTTCAAAACTGGCCAAACTAGTCATCTACCAACTTTCATACATTTTCAACATCATTTGCCTAGCTAAACTTACCTCGAAACAAACTGGTCAGAGAGCTGTCAACAATCCGACTTCACCTATCATCACTTTCAAGCCAAGATCTTGCCATGCATGGTTGCAAAAGCTTATGAACGAACATATAACTCAAGTACAGAAGCAAAGACATACTTTTATGAGCATGCATGTGGATTTTTGAAGGATTTTCAAAAGGTTTTAGCCCTCACCTTAGCAATCAACCAAGAGGATGCACAAAAACTTGTTGAAGCACAACTTTCTTCTTCTCCTTTGCCTAGCCGAGGTTCCAACTAGATTTTCCTTATTTTTCCTAGCTTAGTGACCAAGCTCTTAGTACATGCATGAGGTTAGAACAAGAAGAAATGAAATGGAAGCCAAGAACTTACCTAGGGCCGAATAGAAGACTTCAAAGGACATGCATGTATGATTCTTGCATCCTAGCTAGCTTGCTCGACTTTCCTTGCTTGTTGCTTGACTTGATTGACTATAGTGTGAAGAAGATGAGCTAAGGATGGTGAGAACTCAGCCAAGGCCAAGAGAGAGAGGGAAATTGAGAGGGAGAGAGAAAAGATTGAGAGGAAAGTGAGAGAAATTAAAAAAAAAAAAGCACAAGCCTTGCTATTGATGAGGCATGCTCGGCCTTGGGCAGAAAAATTTCAGCATTTTGAGTCTTCAAGGTGGAATTTAAAATTGTTAGCATGGGCATGGAAGAGTTGGTCGAGTATGGTGAATAATTGAGGAGATTTTTGAGCAATTTTTTAAGCATTGATAAGTGTTTTTGTGTCATAACTTGTCTAGAATCAATTTGAATTTAGCATGCATGCAAAGAGACCTCCTAGTGGTCGGCCAAGGCTACACAAATTCTGATTTTTTTTCAACTATTGGAGCATTATTTAATTGTGTGTTGGAAGTGCAAAAAGAATAAGGAATAAAGAATAAGGAATGTCTAGTGTTTAGTGAATTTTTGTCTTCTAGCGAGTTGAATTAAGATTATAATATTGATAGTGGATTTTGTAGGATTGTTTAATAGTCTAGTGCTTTGTGTAAGATGCTTCCTTGATTAGCGTGAGGGCATGTTTTCCTAGGTCTAGGGCATGCACTACGAGGTAGCGCACGAACTACGAGACGAACACACGTTTTTCAAGTAAATGCACGCAACCCTAAATGAATGCACGTAATTCAATGCAAGGCACACAAAATGAACGCAATTCTTAAACCTAGGTCAAGGCATGTAAATCTAGATTAGGACACACGAAACGAGGTATCACACGCAAATCAGGGTCGGGACTCACACAGGCACCCTTGCCGCATGATAGTACGCGTATGGGGCGCCCATACTGCACGAAGGTGCGCAAATAGGGCACACATGCCGCAATATGGTGCGCGCATATGGCCTACATGCCGCACGAAGGTGTGCACATAGGGCGCCATGTCACATAATGGTGCGCGCATGGGGCGCCCATGCCGCACGATGGTGTGCTCATGGGGCGCCCATGCCGCACGATGGTGCGTGCATGCCGCACGAAGGTGCGCGCATGGGGCGCCCATGGTGCATAAAGGTGCGTATGGGGCGCGCATGCCCCACAATAGTGCGCACATGTAGCTTGCATGCCGCCTAAAGATGTGCACATAGGGCGCCCATGCCTCACGATGGTGCGCCCATGCCACACGATGGTACGCGCATCGAGCGTGCATGCAGCATGATGGTGTGCACATGTGGCCCGTTCTTCATCGATGTGACAAGCTTGGGTAATCTTTGAAATTTCATCGTGATGGGGATAGATCATTCCAATTGTTGGTCTTGAACAAGGAATTCCTAGTAAACGCGAGTCATCAGCTCGCGTTGACTACGTCCCTGCCCTTTGTACACACCGCCCGTCACTCCTACCGATTGAATGATCAAGTGAAGTGTTCGGATCGCGGTGACGTGGGTGGTTCGCTGCCCGCGACATCGTGAGAAGTGCACTGAACCTTATCATTTAGAGGAATGAGAAGTCGTAACAAGGTTTCCGTAGGTGAACCTGCGGAAGGATCATTGTCGAACACTACGAAGGCAGAATGACCTACGAACCTGTTTAAACAACGCAGGGCCGATGCGGGGGAGGCGGCTCGTCCCCAGCCCGCATGTCGGTCTTGAGTCGGGGTGAATGCCCTGCAAACAACGAACCCCGACGCAGAATGTGCCAAGGAAAATGAAAAATAGGGGCCAGCCTATCCCTGCCCCATCCGAGGTGTGCCAGGTTAGGCCTCTGTCCCTTACGAAATGAAAACGACTCTCGGTAACGGATATCTCGGCTCTCACATCGATGAAGAATGTAGCGAAATACGATACTTGGTATGAATTGCAGAATCCCGTGAACCATCGAGTCTTTGAACGCAAGTTGCGCCCGAAGCCGTCAGGCCGAGAGCACGTCTGCCTGGGCGTCATGCAACGCGTCGCCCCCCACCCCACGCCCCAATTTTGGGTTACCGGGTTTGTGCATGGGGACAGATTGTGGCCTCCCGTGTCTCAAGGCGCGGATGGCCGAAATGCGAGTTCGGCACGACGGACGTCACGACAAGTGGTGGTTGGTCCATTCAACTTTCAAGTTGTCGTGCGTCATCCTGTCGCGCATGCAGGACTGAAGATAGACCCTCCAGCGCTGTGCGCTATGACTGCAACCCTATGTTAGGCGGGATTACCAGCTGAGTTTAAACATATCAATAAGTTGAGGAAAAGAAACTTACAAGGATTCCCTTAGTAACGGCGAGTGAACCGGGAACAGCCCAGCTTGAGAATCGGGCGACTCCGCTGTCTGAATTATAGTATGGAGAAGCGTCCTTAGCGGCGGACCAGGCCCAAGTCTCCTGGAAAGGGAAGCTAGAGAGGGTGAGAGCCCCGTTGTGCCCGGACCCTATCGCACCACGAGGCGCTGTTAGTGAGTCGGGTTGTTTGGGAATACAGCCATAAGGTAACGGGAAATTCCATCCAAGGCTAAATACGGGTGAGAGACCGACAGCAAACAAGTACAGTGAGGGAAAGATGAAAAGGACTTTGAAAAGAGAGTCAAAGAGTGCTTGAAATTGTCCGAAGGGAAGCGGATGGGGGCTGGCAATGCGCCCTACTCGTATGCAAAACGGTGAGAGCCGGTCCACTGATCGGCTCGGGGAGCGGACCAACACGGATTGGGACGGCGGCCAAATCCCGGGTAGTAGATATGCTCGTGGAACGCTGTCGCCTAGATCATGGCAGGGCAGCGCGCGCCTTCGGCACGCTTTGGTATCTGCATGCTCCCAGTGCTGGCTTGTGGGCTCCCCATTCGACCCATCTTGAAACACGGACCAAGGAGTCTGACATGTGTGCGAGTCAACGGGTGCGTAAACCCACAAAGTGCAAGGAACCTGATTGGCGGGATCCCCCCCGGGGGGTGCATCGCCGACCGACCTTGATCTTCTGAGAAGGGTTCGAGTGTGAGCATACCTGCCGGGGCCCGAAAGATGGTGAACTATGCCTGAGTGGGGAGAAGCTAGAAGAAACTTTTGTGGAGGCCCGCAGCGATACTGACGTGCAAATCGTTCGTCTGACTTGGGTATAGGGGTGAAAGACTAATCGAACCATCTAGTAGCTAGTTCCCTCCGAAGTTGCCCTCATGATAGTTGGAGCTCGCGTGGGAGTTCTATAAGGTAAAGCCAATGATTAGAGGCATCGGGGGCGCAACTTCCTTGACCTATTCTCAAACTTTAAATAGGTAGGACAGCGCAGGTGTTTTGTTGAGCCGCACCACAGAATGAAGAGCTCCAAGTGGACCATTTTTGGTAAGCAGAACTGGCGATGCGGGATGAATCGGAAGCCGGGTTAAGGTGCCCAACTGCGCACTAACCTAGATCCCACAAAGGATGTTGCTCGATTAAGATAGCAGGATGGCGGTCATGGAAGTCAAAATCCGCTAAGGAGTGTGTAACAACTCATTTTCTGAATCAACTAGCCCTCAAAATGGATGGCGCTTAAGCGCGCAACCTATACCCAGTCGTCGGGGCAAGTACCAAGCCCCGATGAGTAGGAGGGTGCAGCAGTTGGCACAAAACTCAGGGCGCGAGCGGCCATCAGTGCAGATGTTAGAGGTAGTAGCAAATATTCAAATGAGAACTTTGAAGGCCAAAGAGGGGAAAGGTTCCATGTGAACGGCACTTGCACATGGGTTAGTCGATCCTAAAGGTTGGGGGAAGCCCAACAGATAGTGCGTTCCACGCATGCACCGAAAGGGAATCGGGTTAAAATTCCTTAACTGGGACGTGGCGGTTGACGGCAACGTTAGGGAGTCCAGAGACGTCGGCGGGGGCCTCGGGAAGAGTTATCTTTTCTGTTTAATAGCCTGCCTACCCTAGAAACGGCTCAAGCGGAGGTAGGGTCCTGCGGCTGGAAGAGCACAGCACGTCGCACGGTGTCCGGTGCGAGTTCTATCGGGTAAAGCTAATGATTAGAGGCATCGGGGGCACAACTTCTTTTACCTATTCTCAAACTTTAAATAGGTAGAACGGTGCGGCTATTTTGTTGAGCCGTGCCACAGAATGAAGAGCTCCAAGTGGGCCATTTTTGGTAAGCAGAACTGGCGATGCGGGATGAACCGGAAGCCGGGTTACGGTGCCCAACTGCGCACTAACCTAGATCCCAGAAAGGAAGTTGGTCGATTAACACAGCAGGACGGCGATCATGGAAGTCGAAATCCACTAAGGAGTGTGTAACAACTCATTTTCCAAATCAACTAGCCCTCAAAATGGATGGCGCTTAAGCGCACGACCTATACCTGGTCGTCGGGGCAAGTACCAAGCCCCGATGAGTAGGAAGGCGTAGCAGTTGGCGCAAAACCCAGGGTGCGAGCCTGGGCGCGAGGGGCCATCAGTGCAGATCTTAGAGGTAGTAGCAAATATTCAAATGAGAACTTTGAAGGCCAAAGAGGGGAAAGGGTCCATGTGAACGGCACTTGCACATGGGTTAGTCGATCCTAAGGGTCGGGGGAAGCCCAACAGATAGCGCGTTCCACGCGTGCACCGAAAGGGAATCGGGTTAAAATCCCTGAACCGGGACTTGGCGGTTGATGACAACGTTTGGGAGTCCGGAGATGTTGGCGGGGTCCTCGGGAAAATTTATCTTTTCTGTTTAATAGCCTACCCACCCTAGAAACGGCTTAGGCGGAGGTAGGGTCCTGCGGCTGGAAGAGCACCGCACGTCGCACGGTGTCCGGTGCGCCGCCAGCGGCCCTTGAAAATCTGGAGGACCGAGTACTGTCCATGCCCTGTCGTACTCATAACCGCATCAGTTCTCCAAGGTGAATAGCCTCTGGTCGATGGAACAATGTAGGCAAGGGAAGTCGGCAAAATGGATACGTATCTTCGGGAAAAGGATTGGCTCTGAGGGTTGGGCACGGGAGTCCCAGTAGGGGCCCTCGGTCCCGAAGGGCACGTGTCGTTGGCAAAGCCGTCGCGATGAAAGCGTTGTGCCGATCGCCTTGAAGTACAATTCCCATCGAGCGGCAGGCAGAATCCTTCGCAGACGACTTAATTACGCGACGGGGTATTATAAGTGGTAGAGTGGTCTTACTGCCACGATCCACTGAGATTCAGCCCTTTGTCGCTCTGATTCATCCCTCCCCTCTCATCGCCTATCTCCGCCCCATCCGCAATCCAATCCCGTCCCATCCCATCAACCAACACTATTTCCCCCAAACAAGCCAAGAGGCTCGATGCCCTATGCCACTCCCCAAGTGTGTCTCCAAGTGCCTAAGTAAGTCATAAGTTGTAACCAAAGTGTCGACGCGCGAATGCCCAAGTGTTTCCAAGTGCGCTGCGCCCAAGTCCGAATAACATTAGCCCAAGTTAGTTTGCCATGCTCGCTGCCTACTATAGTGCCGCCGCAAGTGTTGTGGGGTTTCGAGGCAACGATGATGCCCAATTATGCCCAAGTGCTAAGTGCTATGCCCAAGGATGCCCAAGTGCTATGCCCAAGGATGCCTAAGTGTCGACATCATAAGTTTTAAGTGTCAATGTGCGAATGCCCAAAGTGCTCTACCCAAGTGCTATGTGCTACGCCTAATGATGCCCAAGTGCTGTGTGCGATGCCCATTGATGCCCAAGTGCTATGTGAACCCAATATTTATGCCCAAGTGCTATGTGCACCCAAGTGCTATGCCCAATGATGCTTAAGTGCTATGTGCTATGCCCAAGTTCTAACAGGCCCACTGCCGGCCGTCCCCGCGCATCGTCTCGAGTGCCCAAGGGTTAGACAGCCTATGCTTGCTTCGTAAGAGATGGCAAAAATTTTGAATCTGACCTTGTGTGCTGCTAGCCCGTCGAGGTGCCTAACGTTCTTCCCTTAGCATTAACGGTGATTGAGGTTTTGTTACCCCTATCTATGGCACAGATGGGCACGTTGGTGAACGTTTGTGGCATGGCCGCCCATGGTGTTGTACGACGGCACACGATTGGGCCTCGAATGTGGCACGTACTTGGGGCACGTACTTGGGGCCTCAGATGAGCTACAACTTTGCACACAGTTGGGGCACGGCTTGGCAAGGTTGTTGCGCAGTGGGGTTGTAACACCACGATCCCTCTCGAGACCGGGAGTTCTATCAATCGATCTAATCACAACCCAAACCAAACCCAGGCATAAATTTTCAGGGAAAACGGACGGAGTCTCCCCTGTTTCTAGGCAAAATGTAAAACCTGCGACAGCATATAAGTGGACCAACACCGAGTCCAACCATACAAACAACTCATGGCCATCCGAGCCTTGGTTTTCAACAATTAAACTCAGCGAGTATACATACATTTTCAATTTAAAAGCTAACCTATCTCTTTTCATTTTTGACAAGTACACTCAAACTAGACAATTAAACCATACTAAGCTACTACATAAAATAAACTATCATGCCATTCTAATTCTTTTCCTTTGGACATTACAAACATGCATTTGAAGTTATGTTATAATAACTAGATACATAATCTAACTTATCAAACTACTTCAACAATCTAATGAAACTTAAATTACATACTTTTGACATTAAATACATACAACATAAGAAAGCATATATCTTTACAACTTCGACACTCAAGCCACATAGGCACGCAAGACAACTCTTCAGGCAACGAACTTTCACGAAATCACGAACTTCCAGCTAACATGACATTTCCTGAAATGTGGTGGTGAGGAGTGAGTATACACAACACGTATACTCAGTGAGGGCGAGACAGGTATCGAGTTGGAGAGAAAGAAAGTCGTGCAATGCAAATAAGACAGTTTAAGCAATATAACTGATAAATAAGCAATCAAGACAAACAATCAATACAATAAGCAATTACTGAAAGCATTAACACAACCATTCAAAGCTATACCACACTTTGAAGGCTATGGTTCACTCGAGCAAGTAATGTACCAATCACGATTCTGATGACTTTGACGATGACGCCCGGCCCAAACCACCTTATAACACTAGTTTGGAATACCCCGGAAGTATCCATCAATACTACGATCCAAAACTCCCTGAGAGGCAACCCAAGCGAGAAGAGGGAATACCTACGGAGCTAGAGCAACCAACACTGGCAACCCGAGGCTACCCAGAGAGGCCCATCACTCACGTGCGAGACACTATGCAATGCAAGACTCGATACAAGGCGATAAACGAGCGATATCAAGCATTCTCAACAACTGATAAACATTTCAATCAATAATCAACTCTAACAAGCGTAATAAACATTAACAAGCATTTGAAATCAAACAAGTAACAAGAATAACACCAACTAACATTATCAAGCAATAACAAGTATTCTATAGGCATTATATGCATTCTATAAGCAATATAAACATTCTATAAGCATTATAAACATTCTATAGGCAATATACTATGAAATCACACAAAATTCCAAAAATGACCCCAACTTCAAAACGCTACTACTTTCAAACGAGCCATGAGCTTTGGAAACCGATTTCACCAATCCTCCTAGGTCACCATAAGGCACGTCTAAAGACCCCGAAACCCTACTTTACCCTAGAATTCACGCAAAGTCCCGATTTTCCCATTTGCTCGTTTGAACTACAACTATATCACCCAAACACCCAACCAACACCATAATTGCACCAAAAGTGCTTCCATGGCCTCCCGAAACAAAGCCAACACGCAATACGAGAAAACGCTAAACTCGACCTAAACGACCCCGACTTTCACCAAGCCGTTTTTCTCCGTTTTTTCATTACACATTCCAATTAAACCACACATTTAGGCATTCTAGCATATCTAGCACATTTCTACATCAACAGACAGCATAACGGAGTAACTTTATCGTTACAAGGGTTTACTATTCACAAAACTTTATTCAACAACCAATTTAAATTGCAATCTCAACATTTAACCGCAGCAAATGTAAAAAAGATATAAATACATGTTCTACAATCAACAAGGAACATTCCTTAATCAACAAAACAATTAAAACAACAATCTACGCATAAAATCCAAAAATCAAAGTTTAGATACAAAATTTTCAAATGCGCAAATAAACATGAACCCCTCACCTCAGATGCTCCTAGACGCTAGGAAAACCTCGTAGGATGCCTCGGAAACCACCCCGTGCGAGCTCACACAAAGATTTGATGATTTGGCTTGAAATCTTTTTTTTTCTTCTCTCATTATTTCGGCCAGCTCTCTCTCTGTTTTCAGCTCTCTTTTTTTGTGCTATTTTAAGCTATTTTAAAAGAGGGCAACAAGTCAAATTGGTCAAGCTTTGGTCAAACTAACTTAACTTGGTCAAATTGACTTATTTTAGGCATTTTAGGGCTAAAACATGTAACATAATTTTAATTCTAGCTAACAACAACTAAAATATTAAAACTAAGACACTAAATACTAGTTTTCACTATTTGTTGAGGATTAGAATTCATTTCCCAACTATCTCTCTCGATATGCTATGCACTTTGTGTCAATAGAAGAACAATAATTAAATCTCAAAGAATTTAAGAAAATATATCATTTTTGAAAGGCATCATAGTTTAAAATTTACTTCTGCTCCAAGCTACTTTTCATTTAATTGAAATCCGAGCATTTAAGTGCAAGAAAAATAAAATCGTTTAGCGATAATATGAAAAGTAGTTGATATTCCCTTAAAATAATTAACTCAAGTATTATTCTTGTTACTTCTAAAAGAAATATGAAAATAAAGCTTCAAATAATGTTTAACTAAAAAAATAAACACAAATCCAATGCTAACTTTTAAGATGTCACTTAATTAAATGCAATTAAATGCCTTTAAATGCATGCTGGGTTCGGGTTATCACATCCTTCCCCCCTTAAAACAATTGCGTCCTCGCAATTCTTCTTCCAATAGAACTCTGCATCCACTGAAATCCAACTCTGACTAGTCTTAATCGGTTGAAGAATCCCGTTAACACGAATACCAAAGAAGAATAAATTCCAACCAGAAACGCCGAGATAATACCAATAAAGACTAAATCAAAGATACTGTAGATAAAATCACATCACCTATTAATGATAAGAGGAATACCGAATGGATACCCCATACACGAATCTCTAGTAGAAGTTCAACTATTTCTGCTCGAGAATTCCCAAACAAGAAGCTAAATAAAGGCTCAAACAAAGGTTCCATCCAGAGGTCCAAAGAAATACCCCGCTGGTCATGAGTTCTCATAGAAGAATTCTCCGTTAAGAGCGCTGAAGAAAATACCAAGAAACCCAATCATATATACTTCCAAAGTTTCAAAGAAGCCTTCCAAATAATAACCCGATGGAACAACCAATTAGATTCCGAGTTTTGCTATCAAATGTTGAGAAGAATGTCAAAGAAAATAGCAGAGAAAATATAATGTGCCCAATAAGACAATCAAGTTGAATAACAATCATAGTTTCCCAGATGGACGAAACTCCAAGGATAGACATTGAACTGGTGGACAATATACCGAAACCAAACTCTGAGGCCTCTTCACTGTTTGCCAAGTGAGAACTTCATACAACTTTGCCAATAAGGAAAATACCAATAGAACGCCCAATAAGAATTTCAAAGAATACCATAAGTAGTATTATACAATAAGTTTGATAGGAACTCCAAATACCAAACCTACTGAGGAACACTGAAGAAGATATCTGAAACAATGCTCCAATAAGAAAGTAGCCAAGTTTGCCCAATAAGTAAATACTAAATAATTGGCCACTGAGAATTCCATAAAATAACATTGAAGAATTTCCAATCAGGGATGCCAGTATCACACCAATAAGGACCGAGACACATATACCATAGATAATACTGTGCAGTAAGGCCGATTGAAATCCCAATAGCCAAATCCACTGAGAAATGCCAACAGAAGTCTCCAATGAATACCCATTGAGAAAACCAAAAAAAAAAATGCTCCAAAGAATAATCAAATAAAACCCCAAGAGAAAGCTACTCTTTTACAACTGTTAAGCACAGAGGAGGACCATAGAGATTTGCCAATAACTGAGCTCCAAAAGCAAACACCAATTCCAAAATAAAGGCTAGCCAAATGCCATTCATTTCCTGCCAATCCAAACGCCTTGAAAAGCCAGCGGTGAACCACTTTCTTCAGGGGAGGAAGAGGACTTACTTACCATTTCCATAGGACATGTATGAATGCCAATATATCACAATTATACACATGCCTTAAACTACTATGCAAGCAAGTTTACAAAAGAGTTTATTCAATCAGAGTCACTCAAGCATGACAATCAAATCAAGCACAACATAACCAATTCAAATCACAGCATAACCAATTCAAAACATTCTATACACACATTACAAGTAATACTTCAAGCAAATAACAATACACGAGGTCGATACAATTCACGATGCCAATTCGATAAGTCAATTCGATAGACAACTAGACACTTCACTTCACTTAGCACACAATTAACACATAACACATAACTTTATCACATAAGTGCATACATTCAAGTCAAGACACACAGTCTCACATACAAGCATACACTTTCAAGACACACTTAACAAGCACACATTCAAGGGTCACTACCCACCAGACCGAGAACCCTGTCCCGGCTTATGAGCTAGACAAGCTCTGATACCACCTGTAACACCCCGATCCCTTTCGAGACCGGGAGTTCTATCAATCGATCTAATCACAACCCAAACCAAAACCAAGCATAAATTTTTAGGGAAAACGGACGGAGTCTCCCCTGTTTCTAGGCAAATGTGAAACCTGCGACAGCATATAAGTGGACCAACACCGAGTCCAACCATACAAACACCTCAAGGCCATCCGAGCCTTGGTTCTCAACATTTAAACTCAGCGAGGATACATACATTTTCAATTTAAAACCTAACCTATCTCTTTTCATTTTTACCAACTACACTCAAACTAGACAATTAAACAATACTAAGCTACTACATAAAATAATCTATCATGCCATTCTAATTCTTTTCCTTTGGACATTACAAACATGCATTTGAAGTTATGTTATAATAACTAGATACATAATCTAACTTATCAAACTACTTCAACAATCTAATGAAACTTAAATTACATACTTTTGACATTAAATACATACAACATAAGAAAGCATATATCTTTACAACTTCGACACTCAAGCCACATAGGCACGCAAGACAACTCTTCAGGCAACGAACTTTCA
Organism: Ehretia macrophylla; assembly: GCA_037974665.1. NCBI lineage: Eukaryota > Viridiplantae > Streptophyta > Magnoliopsida > Boraginales > Ehretiaceae > Ehretia > Ehretia macrophylla. Next base: position 18,705,405 of record CM075779.1, read on the forward strand.
CGAAATCATGAACTTCCAGCTAACATGATATTTCCTGAAATGTGGTGGTAAGGAGTGAGTATACACAACACGTATACTCAGTGAGGGCGAGACAGATATCGAGTTGGAGAGAAAGAAAGTCATGCAATACAAATAAGACAGTTTAAGTAATATAACTGATAAAAAAGCAATCAAGACAAACAATCAATACAATAAGAAATTACTGAAAGCATTAACACAACCATTCAAAGCAATACCACACTTTGAAGGCTATGGTTCACTCGAGCAAGTAATGTACCAATCACAATTCTGATGACTTTAACGATGACGCGCCGGCCCAAACCACCTTATAACACCAGTTTGGAATACCCCAGAAGTATCCATCAATACTACGACCCAAAACTCTCTGGGAGGCAACCCAAGCGAGAAGAGGGAATAGTTACGGAGCTAGAGCAACCAACACTGGCAACCCGAGGCCACCCAGAGAGGCCCATCACTCACGTGCGAGACACTATGCAATGCAAGACTCGATACAAGGCGATAAACGAGCGATATCAAGCATTCTCAACAATTGATAAACATTTCAATCAATAATCAACTCTAATAAGCGTAATAAGCATTAACAAGCATTTGAAATCAAACAAGTAACAAGAATAACACCAACTAACATTATCAAGCAATAACAAGTATTCTATAGGCATTATAAGCATTCTATAAGCAATATAAACATTCTATAAGCAATATAAACATTCTTTAAGCATTATAAACATTCTATAGGCAATATACTGTGAAATCACACAAAATTCCAAAAATGACCCCAACTTCAAAATGCTACTACTTTCAAACGAGCCATGAGCTTTGGAAACTGACTTCACCAATCCTCCTAGGTTACCATAAGGCACGTCTAAAGACCCCGAAACCCTACTTTACCCTAGAATTCACGCAAAGTCCCGATTTTCCCCTTTGCTCGTTTGAACTACAACTATATCAACCAAATACCCAACCAACACCATAATCGCACCAAAAGTGCTTCCATGGCCTCCCGAAACAAAGCCAACACGCAATACGAGAAAACGCTAAACTCGACCTAAACGACCCCGACTTTCACCAAGTCGTTTTTCTCTATTTTTCTATTACACATTCCAATTAGACCACACATTTAGGCATTCTAGCATATCTAGCACATTTCTACGTCAACGAACAGCATAACAGAGCAACTTCATCGTTTCAAGGGTTTACTATTCATAAAACATTATTCAACAACCAATTTAAATTGCAATCTCAACATTTAACCACATAAAATGTTAAAAAGATATAAATACATGTTCTACAATCAACAAGGAACATTCCTTAAGCAACAAAACGATTAAAACAACAATCTACGCATAAAATCCAAAAATCAAAGTTTAGATACAAAATTTTCAAATGCTCAAATAACGATGAAACCCTCACATTAGACGCTCCTAGACGCTAGGAAAACCTCATAGGATGCCTCGGAAACCACCCCGTGCGAGCTCACGCGAATATTTGATGATTTGGCTTGAAATCTTTTTTTTTCTTCTCTCATTTTTTCGGCCAGCTCTCTCTCTGTTTTCAGCTCTCTTTTTTTGTGCTATTTTAAGCTATTTTAAAAGAGGGAAACAAGTGAAATTGGTCAAGCTTTGGTCAAACTAACTTAACTTGGTCAAATTGGCTTATTTTAGGCATTTTAGGGCTAAAACATGTAACATAATTTTAATTCTAGCTAACAACAACTATAATATTAAAATTAAGACACTAAATACTAGTTTTCACTATTTGTTGAGGATTAGAATTCATTTCCTAACTATCTCTCTCGATATGCTATGCACTTTGCGTCAATAGAAGAACAACAATTAAATCTCAAAGAATTTAAGAAAATATATCATTTTTGAAAAGCATCATACTTTAAAATTTACTTCGGCTCCAAGCTACTCTTCATTTAATTGAAATCCGAGCATTTAAGTGCAAGAAAAATAAAACCGTTTCGCAATAATATGAAAAGTAGTTGATATTCCATTAAAATAATTAACTCAAGTATTATTCTAGTTACTTCTAAAAGAAATATGAAAATAAAGCTTCAAATAATGTTTAACTACAAAAATAAACACAAATCCAATGCTAACTTTTAAGATGTCACTTAGTTAAATGCAATTAAATGCCTTTAAATGCATACTGGGTTCGGGTTATCACAGGGGTCGCGCATCGGGAACGATAAGGCAAGTACTTGGGCGACGATGTCACACGATGTCACACGATGGTGCGTGCATGACGCACGAAGGTGCGCTCATGGGGCGGTCATGCCACACGAAGGTACGCGCATAGGGCGCCCGTGCCGTATGATGGTACGCGCATGCCGCAAAAAGGTGCGCGCATAGGGTGCCCATACCGCACGATGGTGCACGCATAGGGCGCCCATGCCGCACGATGGTGCGTATATGGGACGCCCATGCCACACGATGGTGCGCACATGGGGCGCCCATGCCGCACGAAGGTGCGCACATAGTGTGCGCATGCCGCAATATGGTGCGCACATGTGTCCCACATCCCGCACGAAGGTACGTGCATGGGGCGCCCATGCCGCTCAATGGTGAGCGCATGGGGCACCCATGCCACACGGTGGTGTGCACATGGGACGCCCATGCCGCAAGAAGGTGCGTGCATGTGGCGCCCATACCGGACGAAGGTGCGCGTATAGGGTGAGCATGCCGCACGATGGTTCGCGCATGTGGCCCGTATTCCCCACGAAGGTGCGAGCATGGGGCGCACATGCCGCACGAAGGTGTGAGCATGGGGCGCCCATGCCGCACGATGGTGCGCCTATGCCGCAATATGGTACGCTCATGTGGCCCATATGCTGCATGAAGGTGTACGCATAGGGCACCCATGTCGTACGATGGTACGCACGTGGGGCGCCCATGCCGCACGATGGTCCGCTCATCGGGCGCGTATGCCGCAATATGGTGCGCGCATGTGGCTCGTATGCCTCACGAAGGTGCGAGCACGGGTGCGCATGCCGCACGAAGGTGCGCGCATGTGGTGCCTATGCCACACGAAGGTGCGGGCATATGGCTCACATGTCGCACGATGGTGCGCGCATAGGACGCCCATGACGCACAATGGCACGTGCATCGGGCTTGCATGCCGTGTAACACCCCGATCTCTCTCGAGACCGGGAGTTCTATCAATCGATCTAATCACAACACAAATCCAAACCCGAGCAAAATTTTCAGGGAAAACGGACGGAGTCTCCCCTGTTTCTAGGCGAAATGTAAAACCTATAATAGCATATAAATGGACCACCACCGTGTCCAACCATACAAAACTTCCTCAAGGCCATCCGAGCCTCACTTCTCAACAATTAAACTCAGCAAGTATACATACATTTCCAATTTAAAAGCTAACCTATCTCTTTTCATTTTTGACAAGTACACTCAAACTTGAAAATTAAACCATACTAAGCTACTACATAAAATAAACATCATGCCATTCTAGCTCTTTTCCTTTGGACATTACAACATGCATTGAAGTTAAGCTATGCTAACTGATTATAGAAACTAGCTTATTAATTTACCTCAACTACCTAGCTAGATTTAAATTACATTTCTTTTAACAATAAATACATACAACATATGAAAGCATATATCTTTACAACTTCGACACTCAAGCCACATAGGCACGCAAGACAACTCTTCAGGCACGAACTTTCACGAAATCACGAACTTTCCAGCTAACATGACATTTTCTGAAATGTGGTGGAGAGGAGTGAGTATACACAACACGTATACTCAGTGAGGGCGAGACAGATATCGAGTTGGAGAGAAAGAAAGTCGTTCAATGCAAATAAGACAGTTAAGCAATATAACTGATAAATAAGCAATCAAGACAAACAATCAATACAATAAGCAATTACTGAAAGCATTAACACAACCATTCAAAGCTATACCACACTCTGAAGGCTATGGTTCACTCATACGAGCAATGTACCATTTCACGAGTGATACATCAATCTCGACTTGATGTTGACAACGATGACAATAAGCGCGCATCCACCTTATAACTCCAGTTTGGAATACCCCGGAAGTATCCATAAATTCTACGACCGAAATCTCCCTGGGAGGCAACCCAAGCGAGAAAGGGAATAGCCACGGAGCTAGAGCAACCAACACTGGCAACCCAAGGCTACCCAGAGAGGCCCATCACTCACGCGCTGGACACTATGCAATGCAAGACTCGATACAAGGTGATAAACGAGCGATAAACAATATATCAAGCATTATCAACAATTGATAAACATTTCAATCAATAATCAACTCTAACAAGCATAATAAGCATTAACAAGCATTTACAATCAAACAAGTAACAAGAACAACACCAATTAACCTTATCAAGCAATAACAAGTATCCTATAGGCATTATAAGCATTCTATAAGCATTCTAAACATTCTATAAGCATTATAAACATTCTAATAGCAATATACTATGAAATCACACAAAATTCAAAAAATGACCCCAACTTTCAAAATGCTACTACTTTCAAACGAACCACGAGCTTTGGAAACCGACTTCACCAATTCTCCTAGGTCACCATAAGGCACGTCTAAAGACCCCGAAACCCTACTTTACCCTAGAATTCACGCAAAGTCCCGATTTCTCCCTTTGCTCATTTGAACTACAACTATACCAACCAAACACCCAACCAACGCCATAATCGCACCAAAAGTACTTCCATGGCCTCCCGAAATAATGCCAACACGCAAAACGAGAAAACGCCAAACTCCACCTAAACGACCCCGACTTTCACTAAGCCAATTTTTTCCGTTTTTCCATTACAAATTCCAATAAAACCACACATTAAGGCATTCTAGCATATCTAGCATCTTCCTACATCAACAGAACGTGTAACGGAGCAACTTCATCGAAACGGGGGTTTACTATTCATAATTTACTATTCATTACACAATTTATATTTCAAATTCGATATTCAACCGCAGAAAATGTTAAAAAGCTATAAATACACGTTCTACAATTGCTAGGGAACATTCTTTAAGCAACGAAACAGACAAAATAACAACCTATGGTTAAATCACAAAAATTAAAGTTTATGTTCAACATTTTCAAATGCGCAAATAAACATGAAACCCTCACCTTAGACGCTCCTAGACGCTAGGAAAACCTTGTAGAGTGCCTTGGAAACCACCCCGTGCAAGTTCACGCAAAGATTTGGTGATTTGTAGTTGAATTTTTTTTTTCTCCTTCTTTTCCTCATGGTTTCAAGCCTTTCTTCTCTGTTCTTTTCGTTTGCATTCTGCTTATTTAGAAAAAAAATGACAAGAAGTCAAAGGTCAAAGATTCGGTCAACCCGCTAAACCAAAACAGCTATGCGCGACCTTACAAAAACGGCCATAACTTCTTCTAGAAAATTCCAATTCACGAACGGTTTGAAGCCTCAGAAACTAGACTCATAGAGCTTTCCAACCATATATAATTTGCTACCTAAATCTTCCCCAATTGGTTCAGATTTAATTCCAAAGTTGACCCAAAATTTGACTAACTTAACATTGCATTTTTTTATTTCTAATCCCAAGTTTGCCCTTTATTAAACATTTCAAAAATTCTCACCTTGTCCTAGTTGGTTAATGTAGATGAAAAGTCAACTAGTTTGGTCAAAGAAGGTGAAAGGTCAATAAAATGCAATTTAAATGAACTTTAAATGCTATTGAATACATGCCAGGTTCGGGGTATCACATCCTTCCCCCCTTAAAACAATTGCGTCCTCGCAATTCTTCTTCCAATAGAACTCAGCATCATCTAAAATCCAATTCTGACTAATCTTCATCGGTTGAAGAATCCCGTTGACACGAATACCGAAGAAGAATAAAATTCCAACCAAAAGCGCCGAGATAATACCAATAAAGACCTAAGCAAAGATACTGTAGATAAAATCACATCACATATTAATGATAAGAAGAATACCGAATGAATACCCCATACACGAATCTCGAGTAGAAGTTCAACTATTACTGCCTGAGAATTCCTAAACAAGAAGCCAAATAAAGGCTCAAACAAAGGTTCCATCTAGAGGTCCAAATAAGTACCCCACTGGTCATGAATTTCATAGAAGAATTCCCTGATAAGAGTGCGAAGAAAATACTAAGAAACCCAATCAAATATACTTCAAAAGTTCCAAAGAAGCCTTCCAAATAATAACCCCATAGGACAACCCATTAGATTTCGAGTATCGCTATCAAATGTTGAGAAGAGTGTCTAACGAAATACTAGAGGAATTATCATGTGTCTAATAAGACAGTCAAGTTAAATAACAAATATAATTTTTCCAACTAGATGAGAAATCTGAGTAAGATTCCCGAGCAGGTGTACAACATACAAAACCAAAATCCAAGGCCTCTTCACTGTTCGCCAGGTGAGAACTTATACAATTTACCACCAAGAAGGCCCAAAGTATTCCACAGCATACCATAAGCATTATGAGATAATAAGTCTGAATAGGATTCCAAGTGTAAGACTTCCAATAAGTGCCATCAAGGAAAGATACTAGTAGAATGCCCACTAAGAATTCTATAAAATGCCATTGAAGAATTTCCAATCAGGGATGTCAGTATCACACCAATAAAGACCAAGACACATATACCATAGATAATACCGTGCAGTAAATCCAATTGAAACCCCAATAGTCAAGTCCACCGAAAAGTGCCAACAGAAGTCTCCAAAGAATACCCATTGAAAAAACCAAAGAATGCCCCAAAGAACAATCAAACAAAACCCCAAGAGAAAGCTACTCTTCACAATTGTTAATCACAGAGGAAGACCTTAGAGATTCGCCAATAACCGAGCTCCAAAAGCAAACACCAACTCCCAAATAAAGGCTAATTAAATGCCATTCATTTCCTGCCAACCCATACAACTTGAGAGGCTAGCTGTGAACCACTTTCTTCAGGGGAGGAAGAGGACTTACTTACCATTTCCATAAGACATGTATGAATGCCAATATATCACAGTTATACATATGCCTTAAGCTATTATGCCAGCAAGTTTACAAAAGAGTTTATTCAACAAAGTCACTCAAGCATAACAATCAAGTCAAGCACAACATAATCAATTCAAATCACGACACAACCAATTCAAGACATTCCAATACACACATTACAAGCAATACTTCAAGCAAATAACAATCCACGAGATCGATTCAATTCACGATGCCAATTCGATAGGTCAATTCAATGCACAACTGGACACTTCACCTTACTTGAAAAAAACATTTAACACATAACACATAACTATATCACATAGGTGCATACATTCAAATCAAGACACACAATCTCACATATAGGCACACACTTTCAAGACACACTTAACAAGCACACATTCAAGGGTCACTACCCACCAGACCGAGGACCCTGTCCCGGCTTATGAGCTAGACAAGCTCTGATACCACCTGTAACACCCCGATCCCGCTCGAGACCGGGAGTTCTATCAATCGATCTAATCACAACCCAAATCCAAACCCGGGCAAAATTTTCAGGGAAAACAGACGGAGTCTCCCTTGTTTCTAGGCGAAATGTAAAACCTGTAATAGCATATAAATGGACCACCACCGTGTCCAACCATACAAAACTTCCTCAAGGCCATCCGAGTCTCGGTTATCAACAATTAAACTCAGCAAGTATACATACATTTCCAATTTAAAAGCTAACCTATCTCTTTTCATTTTTGACAAGTACACTCAACCTTGAAAATTAAACCATACTAAGTTACTACATAAAATAAACTATCATGCCATTCTAGCTCTTTTCCATTGGACATTACAACATGCATTGAAGTTAACCTATGCTAATTGATTGCAGAAACAAGCTTATTAATGTACCTCAACTACCTAGCTAGATTTAAATTACATTTCTTTTAACAATAAATACATACAACATATGAAAGCATATATCTTTACAACTTCGACACTCAAGCCACATAGGCACGCAAGACAACTCTTCAGACACGAACTTTCCAGCTAACATGACATTTCCTAAAATGTGGTGGAGACGAGTGAGTATACATAAAACGTATAGTCCGTGAGGGCGAGACAGATATCGAGTTGGAGAGAAAGAAAGTCGTGCAATGCAAATAAGACAGTTAAACAATATAACTAATAAATAAGCAATCAAGACAAACAATCAATACAATAAGCAATTACTGAAAGCATTAACACAACCATTCAAAGCTATACCACACTCTGAAGGCTATGGTTCACTCATACGAGCAATGTATCATTTCACGAGTGATACATCAATCTCGAGCTTGATGTTGACAACGATGACAATAAGCGCGCATCCACCTTATAACTCCAGTTTGGAATACCCCGGAAGTATCCATCCATTCTACGACCGAAATCTCCCTGGGAGGCAACCCATGCGAGAAAGGGAATAGCCACGGAGCTAGAGCAACCAACACTGGCAACCCGTGGCTACCCAGAGAGGCCCATCACTCACGCGCTGGACACTATGCAATGCAAGACTCGATACAAGGTGATAAACGAGCGATAAACAATATATCAAGCATTATCAACAATTGATAAACATTTCAATCAATAATCAACTCTAACAAGCATAATAAGCATTAACAAGTATTTACAATCAAACAAGTAACAAGAACAACACCAATTAACCTTGTCAAGCAATAACAAGTATCCTATAGGCATTATAAGCATTCTATAAGCATTATAAACATTCTATAAGCATTATAAACATTCTAATAGCAATATACTATGAAATCACACAAAATTCAAAAAATGACCCCAACTTTCAAAATGCTACTACTTTCAAACGAACCACGAGCTTTGGAAACCGACTTCACCAATTCTCCTAGGTCACCATAAGGCACATCTAAAGACCCCGAAACCCTACTTTACCCTAGAATTCACGCAAAGTCCTGATTTCTCCCTTTGCTCGTTTGAACTACAACTATACCAACCAAACACCCAACCAACGCCATAATCGCACCAAAAGTACTTCCATGGCCTCCCGAAATAATGCCAACACGCAAAACGAGAAAACGCCAAACTCCACCTAAACGACCCCGACTTTCACTAAGCCAATTTTCTCTATTTTTCCATTACAAATTCCAATAAAACCACACATTAAGGCATTCTAGCATATCTAGCATCTTCCTACATCAACAGAACGTGTAACGGAGCAACTTCATCGAAACGGGGGTTTACTATTCATAATTTACTATTCATTACACAATTTATATTTCAAATTCGATATTCAACCGCAGAAAATGTTAAAAAGCTATAAATACACGTTCTACAATTGCTAGGGAACATTCTTTAAGCAACGAAACAGACAAAATAACAACCTATGGTTAAATCACAAAAATTAAAGTTTATGTTCAACATTTTCAAATGCGCAAATAAACATGAAACCCTCACCTTAGACGCTCCTAGACGCTAGGAAAACCTTGTAGAGTGCCTTGGAAACCACCCCGTGCAAGTTCAAGCAAAGATTTGGTGATTTGTAGTTGAATTTTTTTTTTCTCCTTCTTTTCCTCATGGTTTCAAAGGTCAAAGATTCGGTCAACGCACTAAACCAAAACAGCTATGCGCGACCTTACGAAAACGGCCATAACTTCTTCTAGAAAATTCCAATTCACGAACGGTTTGAAGCCTCAGAAACTAGACTCGTAGAGCTTTCCAACCATATATAATTTGCTACCTAAATCTTCCCCAATTGGTTCAGATTTAATTCCAAAGTTGACCCAAAATTTGACTAACTTAACATTGCATTTTTTTATTTCTAATCCCAAGTTTGCCCTTTATTAAACATTTCAAAAATTCCCACCTTGTCCTAGTTGGTTAATGTAGATGAAAAGTCAACTAGTTTGGTCAAAGAAGGTGAAAGGTCAATAAAATGCAATTTAAATGAACTTTAAATGCTATTGAATACATGCCAGGTTCGGGGTATCACATCCTTCCCCCCTTAAAACAATTGCGTCCTCGTAATTCTTCTGCCAATAGAACTCAGCATCATCTGAAATCCAATTCTGACTAATCTTCATCGGTTGAAGAATCCTGTTGACACGAATACCGAAGAAGAATAAAATTCCAACCAAAAGCGCCGAGATAATACCAATAAAGACCTAAGCAAAGATACTGTAGATAAAATCACATCACATATTAATGATAAGAAGAATACCGAATGAATACCCCATACACGAATCTCGAGTAGAAGTTCAACTATTACTGCCCGAGAATTCCTAAACAAGAAGCCAAATAAAGGCTCAAACAAAGGTTCCATCCAGAGGTCCAAATAAGTACCCCACTGGTCATGAATTTCATAGAAGAATTCCCTGATAAGAGTGCGAAGAAAATACTAAGAAACCCAATCAAATATACTTCAAAAGTTCCAAAGAAGCCTTCCAAATAATAACCCCATAGGACAACCCATTAGATTTCGAGTATCGCTATCAAATGCTGAGAAGAGTGTCTAACGAAATACTAGAGGAATTATTATGTGTCTAATAAGACAGTCAAGTTAAATAACAAATATAATTTTTCCAACTAGATGAGAAATCTGAGTAAGATTCCCGAGCAGGTGTACAACATACAAAACCAAACTCCAAGGCCTCTTCACTGTTCGCCAGGTGAGAACTTATACAATTTACCACCAAGAAGGCCCAAAGTATTCCACAGCATACCATAAGCAATATGAGATAATAAGTCTGAACAGGATTCCAAGTGTAAGACTTCCAATAAGTGCCATCAAGGAAAGATACTAGTAGAATGCCCACTAAGAATTCTATAAAATGCCATTGAAGAATTTCCAATCAGGGATGTCAGTATCACACCAATAAAGACCAAGACACATATACCATAGATAATACCGTGCAGTAAATCCAATTGAAACCCCAATAGTCAAGTCCACCGAAAAGTGCCAACACAAGTCTCCAAAGAATACCCATTGAAAAAACCAAAGAATGCACCACACAACAATCAAATAAAACCCCAACAGAAACCTACTTTTCACAATTGTTAATCACACATGAAGACCTTAGAGATTCGGCAATAACCGAGCTCCAAAAGCAAACACCAACTCCAAAATAAAGGCTAATTAAATGCCATTCATTTCCTGCCAACCCATACACCTTGAGAGGCTAGCTGTGAACCACTTTCTTTAGGGGAGGAAGAGGACTTACTTACCATTTCCATAAGACATGTATGAATGCCAATATATCACAATTATACATATGCCTTAAGCTATTATGCCAGCAAGTTTACAAAAGAGTTTATTCAACAAAGTCACGCAAGCATAACAATCAAGTCAAGCACAACATAATTAATTCAAATCACGGCACAACCAATTCAAGACATTCCAATACACACATTACAAGCAATACTTCAAGCAAATAACAATCCACGAGATCGATTCAATTCACGATGCCAATTCGATAGGTCAATTCAATGCACAACTGGACACTTCACCTTACTTGAAAAAAACATTTAACACATAACACATAACTATATCACATAGGTGCATACATTCAAATCAAGACACACAATCTCACATATAGGCACACACTTTCAAGACACACTTAACAAGCACACATTCAAGGGTCACTACCCACCAGACCGAGGACCCTGTCCCGGCTTATGAACTAGACAAGCTCTGATACCACCTGTAACACCCCGATCCCGCTCGAGACCGGGAGTTCTATCAATCGATCTAATCACAACCCAAATCCAAACCCGGGCAAAATTTTCAGGGAAAACGGACGGAGTCTCCCTTGTTTCTAGGCGAAATGTAAAACCTGTAATAGCATATAAATGGACCACCACCGTGTCCAACCATACAAAACTTCCTCAAGGCCATCCGAGCCTCGGTTCTCAACAATTAAACTCAGCAAGTATACATACATTTCCAATTTAAAAGCTAACCTATCTCTTTTCATTTTTGACAAGTACACTCAAACTTGAAAATTAAACCATACTAAGCTACTGCATAAAATAAACTATCATGCCATTCTAGCTCTTTTCCTTTGGACATTACAACATGCATTGAAGTTAAGCTATGCTAACTGATTACAGAAACTAGCTTATTAATTTAACTCAACTACCTAGCTAGATTTAAATTACATTTCTTTTAACAATAAATACATACAACATATGAAAGCATATATCTTTACAACTTCGACACTCAAGGCACATAGGCACGCAAGACAACTCTTCAGGCACGAACTTTAACGAAATCACGAACTTTCCAACTAACATGACATTTCCTGAAATATGGTGGTGCGGAGTGAGTATACACAACACGTATACTCAGTGAGGGCGAGACAGATATCGAGTTGGAGAGAAAGAAAGTCGTGCAATGCAAATAAGACAGTTAAGCAATATAACTGATAAATAATCAATCAATACAAACAATCAATACAATAAGCAATTACTGAAAGCATTAACACAACCATTCAAAGCTATACCACACTCTGAAGGCTATGGTTCACTCATACGAGCAATGTACCATTTCATGAGTGATACATCAATCTCGAGCTTGATGTTGACATCGATGACAATAAGCGTGCATCCACCTTATAACACCAGTTTGGAATACCCCAGAAGTATCCATCATTCTACGACTCAAATCTACCTGGGAGGCAACAGAAGTGAGAAGAGGGAATAGCTACGGAGCTAGAGCAACCAACACTGGCAACCCGAGGCTACCCAGAGAGGCCCATCACTCACGCACTGGACACTATGCAATGCAAGACTCGATACAAGGCGATAAACGAGCGATAAACAAGATATCAAGCATTATCAACAATTTATAAACATTTCAATCAATAATCAACTCTAACAAGCATAATAAGCATTAACAAGCATTTACAATCAAACAAGTAACAAGAACAACACCAATTAACCTTATCAAGCAATAATAAGTATCCTATAGGCATTATAAGCATTCTATAGGCATTATAAACATTCTATAAGCATTATAAACATTCTATAAGCAATATACTATGAAATCACATAAAATTACAAAAATGACCCCAACTTTCAAAACACTACTACTTTCAAACAAACCACAAGCTTTGTAAACCGACTTCACCAATCCTCCTAGGTCACCATAAGGCACGTCTAAAGACCCGGAAACCTTACTATACCCTAGAATTCACGCAAAGTCCTGATCTGTCCCTTGGCTCCGTTGTACTACTACTATGCCAACCAAACACCCAACCATCGCCATAATCACACCAAAAGTGCTTCCATGGCCTCCCGAAATAATGCCACCACGCAAAATGAGAAAATGCCAAACTCCATCTAACCGACCCCGACTTTTACTAAGCCGTTTTTCTCTGTTTTTCCATTACACATTCCAATTAAACCACACATTTAGCCATTCTAGCATATCTAGCATCTTCCTACATCAACAGAACACGTAACAGAGCAACTTCATCGAAACGGGGGTTTACTATTCATAATTTACTATTCATTAGACAATTTATATTTCAAATTCGATATTCAACTGCAGAAAATGTTAAAAAGCTATAAATACACGTTCTACAATTGCTAGGAAACATTCTTTAAGCAACGAAACGGACAAAATAACAACCTATGGTTAAATCACAAAAATTAAAGTTTATGTTCAACATTTTCAAATGCACAAATAAACATGAAACCCTCACCTTAGACGCTCCTAGACGCTAGGAAAACCTCGTAGAGTGCCTCGGAAACCACCCCGTGCAAGCTCACACAAAGATTTGGTGATTTGTAGTTGAAATTTTATTTTTCTTTTTCTCCTTCTTTTCCTCATGGTTTCAAGCCTTTCTTCTCCGTTTTTTTTCATTTGCATTCTGCTAATTTAGAAAAAAAATGACAAGAAGTCAAAGGTCAAAGATTCGGTCAACTCGCTAAACCAAAACAGCTATGCGCAACCATACGAAAACGGCCATAACTTCTTCTAAAAAATTCCAATTCATGAACGGTTTGAAGCCTCAGAAACTAGACTCATAGAGCTTTCCAACCATATATAATTTGCTACCTAACTCTTTCTCAATTGGTTCAGATTTAATTCCAAAGTTGACCCAAAATTTGACTAAGTTAACATTGCATTTTTTTATTTCTAATCCCAAGTTTGCCCTTTATTAAACATTTCAAAAATTCTCACCTTGTCCTAGTTGGTCAATATAGATGAAAAGTCAACTAGTTTGGTCAAAGAAGGTGAAAGGTCAATAAAATGCAATTTAAATGAACTTTAAATGCTATTGAATACATGTCAGGTTCGGGGTATCACATGCCGCACGATGGTGCGCGCATGTGGCCCACATGCAGCCCACATGCGGCATGAAGCTGTGCGCCTGGGGCGCCCATGCCGCACGATAGTGTGGGCATCATACGCGCATGCCGCACAATGGTGCGCGTATGAGGCACAAAGGTGTGCGCATGCACACAAGTGGCGTGCGCGGGGCACTCAAGGGGCGCTGTTGGGGCACGGCTGGGGCACTGTTAGGGCACGGCTGGGGCACTATGGGGATACACTTGGGGGACGATTGAGGATATTGGGGGACGGCTTTGGCAGTACTATGGGATGTTGGGCACAACAGGCAATGTTAAGCATTCGGGGGTATTGGGCATGCAAAATGTATTATGACACAAATGTGGACATTGATGTCCTTTTACAAGTGGTTTCTGAATCTATGAAGTAGTCTTAACCTTTCCCTTGTCCGACAAACAGTTCGTCACATTTGTGAGGTGAATTAAATTAATCGGGTTCCCAATCTATCAAAAAATAATTTTAATGCCAAATATCATGTAAACAAATTAATTTATGAATTAATATAAATTTTCCTCATTTTTCTAGTATTTTTTTATGATTTTTCCCTATTTTTCGTAATTTTTAAATATTAAAAATTAATTTTTCGAAAAAAAAATTTTGAATATCATTTAACAAATTAATGTATGAATTAATATAAATTTTTCTGAATTTTATACCATTTTTTTTAAATTTTTCCCTATTTTTCGCAATTATTAAATATTAAAAAATATTTTTTTCGAAAAAAAAATCTTTAATCATTTGGATATCATATGCTATCAATAAGGAACAAGTTGGGTATGAAGATCATGCCACATGGGTCCATTTATAGTGTAAAACACCCATTATAAATCTCTGGCAAAATGTACGTTACTACTATCACTTGGGTTTTTGCATCTAAATGTACTATAGGGGGCATGTGGTGTCAAGCCCCCTAGTTGAGGTCCATGTGGGGGGACGTTGTGGGCACTTCGTGGCACATTGTGGGCTATATCGTGGGCTATATTGTAGACGGCAATGCCTACCGAGTGAATCACGCCGAGGTAATGCATTGCATACCCGTGCATTGGTGTTGTGCCGCCCCCGCCCCGCGTCCCTTGGCATGTCCCTCGGTGCGGTACCAGGATGGCTAATGAGGAACGCAATGGCTTCCCTAGCCCCTCATTATCCATCTTTGTGCCATAACACCGTCGACGTCATTGGGATGGCTAATGAGGGGGCGAGTGGTTGCCCAAGCACAAAAGTAGCCATCCCCATACCACTGGCTAGGTATACGTTGGGGGACAATCCTGTCCCCCGACGTGTCGTTCGGCCTGCGCGATGCACGAATCGCCTAGCACACGAAGCCATGGTTGTTGCCGAGTGGATGCGCGTGGCCATAGTCTAGTGTCGTGGCGATCCAAGCACCGCGTGGACTTGGGTGGCTCTTGGGGGACAGTGGGGGCAAGCGTGATGCGCGAATTGCTTAGTACACGTGGCATTGGCTTTCGTTAACCAACGACGCGAGCGTTGCAATGAGACGATTGTTGATGCTTCAATGTCGTGGCGATCCAAGCACCATGCGGCCTTGAAGCCGTCACCCAGTAGGTTTTGACGTGCTTGTGCAATGCGTGAATCACCTAGCACACGACGCCATGGTCCTCGCTGAGTCGTAATGCGATAGACGTGGTCTCGTATCGTGGCGATCCAAGCACCGCGTGGGCAGGAAGGTAGTTTTCTTGTCCCGTTCGGTGTATACGGGTGCATACAGGGGAATGGTAGGGGCATACGCGATGCGCAAATCACCTAGCACACGGCCTTGGCCTTCGTTAAGTGACGACGCGAGTGTTGCGATGAGATGATGGTTAGAGCTTCATTGTCGTGGCGATCCAAGCATCGTGCTGCCTCGAAGCCGTCTGACGGTGTGATCCTATGTGCTCACGCGATGCGCGAATCGCTTAGCACACGATGCCATGGTCCTCGCTGAGTCATAATGAGACGGACGTGGTCTAGTTTCGTGGCGATCCAAGCACCTCGTGGGTAGAAAGGTAGTTTGCTTGTCCCGTTCTGTGTATACGGGTACATACAGGGGGACGGGAGGGGCATGCGCGATGCGTGAATCGCCTAGCACACGACCTTGACTTTCGTTAAGTGACGACGCGAGCGTTGCGATGAGATGATGGCTAGAGCTTCAATGTTGTGGTGATCGAAGCACAGTGCTACCTCGACGTCGTCCGACGATGTGTTCCTATGGGCCCGTGCGATGCGCGAATCGCCTAGCATACCACGCCATGGTCCTCGCTGAGTCGTAATGCGGCGGACGTGGTCTAGCGTCGTGGCAATCCAAGCAACGTGTGGGCAGGAATGTAGTTTGCTTGTCCCGTTCCGTGCATATGGGTGCACATAGTAGGACGGTAGAGGCATGCGCGATGCGCGAATCACCTACCACACGACATTGGCTTTGGTTAAGTGACGACACGAGCGTTGTGTGAGGCCCAGCCCCGAATAACGTGTCCTATCTCGATTTGCGCATCTTATACCTAAAATTATATGACCGACCTTGGATTACATGCCCTGTCTTGATTTTTGTACATGCCTCGTTATACGTACGATACCTAGATAAACGTGCCATGACCTTAATTTATGTGCGAGACCTCGATTTACGTGTGTCTCTTCATTTTGTGTGCATTAACCTTGAACTGCGTGCTTTAACCTAGGTTTAAGAGTCGTGTCTTGAATTACGTGCATTGCATTGAATTGCGTGCCTTATTTTGGTCTACATTTATTCACCTAGGGTTGCGTGTGTTAACATTAGAATCCGTGCACTTATCTTGAAGTATGTGCCTTAGTCTTGAAATACATGTTGTACCTCGTAGTTCGTGTCTATCTCGTAGTGTGTGTCATAGACATCGGAAAGCGTGCCCGCACGCAAATCGATAAAGAATCCTACACGAAGCACTAAACTATAAAATAATCCTAATTCAAATCTCTACAAAATCCACTAACACCTAAATATTATATTTAAACTCACTACAAGACAAAACACTAAACACTAAACACTAAACATTCTTTATTCCTTATTCTTTTTGCACTTCCAACACACAATTGAATAATGCTCAAAGATGACAAAAAAATCAGATTTCTACATGCCTTGGCTGACCACTTTGTGAGCTTTGTGATTGGTTTGCTTAACTCAATATAATTCCTAGACAATCTATGACATATTATAACACAAATGCATAAAAAATAGCCCCAAAACCCAACCCAATGCACACCATTTTCGACCAAGTGCTCCTTGCCCATGATAGGAATTTCAAAATGCCTCTTGAAGACATAAAAATCAGAATTTCTAAGCTCAAGGCCGAACCCATGCATCAACTTTTGCAAAAAGCCTCATTTTTCTTTCATTTCTCTCATTCTCCTCACATTTCTCTCTCTCCCTCTCATTCTTCTCTCTCCATCTCGGTTTTGGGCTGAGTTTCTTCATCCCTTAGCTCATCTTCGTCATCCTATGGTGTATCAAGAAAAACAACAAGCAAAGAAACTCACCCAAGCAAGCTAGGATGCAAGAATCACACATGCAAGCTTTTTGAGTCACCATTTTCGGCCTTGATGAGTTTACTAGGTTCCATTTCTTTTCTTATTGTTCTAACCACATGCATGTACTAAGAACTTGGCCACTAAGCTAGGAAAAATAGAAAAAAATCGGGTGGTGTCTTGGCTAAGCAAGGAAGAAGAAGAAAATTGTGCTTCATCAAGTTTTGTGCATCTTCTTGTTGATTTGCTAAGGTGAGGGCTAAAACCTTTTGAAAATCCTTCAAAAATCCACATGCATGTTCATTAAAGTATGTCTTTGCTTCTGTACTTGAGTTATATGTTTGTTCATAAGCTTTTGCAACCATGCATGGCAAGATCTTGGCTTGAAAGTGATGATAGGTGAAGTCGGATTGTTGACAGCTCTCTGACCAGTTTGTTTCAAGGTAAGTTTAGCTAAGAAAATGATGTTGAAAATGCAATAAAATTGGTAGGTGACTAGTTGTGCCAGTTTTGAACACTTTTCAAAGAAATAGGCCAAAGCTAATTTCGATTCTAAGGTCCTCAAAATGGCAAATCTCTAAAATGTATCCAAATCTGAAAATCTGGAAAAATGAAGCAGGTTTTGGCAGATGCACTGACCTTGTAGAACGAACCAGATTTGACTTAGTAAATGATGTCCAAAATGCATGAAATTGGGTGTGCGGCTATAATGTTCAGTTCTGGACATTTTTGTCAGAAATGGACTAAGGCTAAATCTGACCCTAAGGACCCCAAAAACGTCAATTATCGAAATGTGTGCAAATCTGGACAGTTCTGTGCTATCCCACTGTTTCGACTATATCTAATGATCCCGAACTCCAAATGATGCAAGGTTTGTTCCTTATTTTAGCTAACTTCTTAAGCTTTAATTTGACATCTTATTCACTGGATTTGGAGATTGTTTGCTTATCCTATTGATTGTGAGAAAACAGCCTTTTGCAGTAAGGGTTTCACTTAATGTTGTGCTTAGAAAAATTGTGGTAACTCCTCTTATTGAATTAAATGCTTGGTATTGTAGCTTCGGGATGTTGTGTGGACTGTTTTGAATGTTTGAGGATGTTGAATTAAATGATGCATGGCTTGAGATTGACTTTGAGTTGGTTTGAGGCTTAAATTGCACGGATATGCACGAAATAGAAACCCTAATGACTAGGTAGTCTTACTAAGTGTTGATCATTCAGATATTGTGTGGAATTATATGCTTAGTAGGTTGCCCGTAGATGCCCTTATAACCTCAAAAATGATTTTGATCATTGCATGTTGACAAATAGGCTTTTCTTGCATCCGAACCCATGCAGATATTATTGCATGTTGAATAATCTTATTACTTGATCACGTGGGCTTCATAATGAGTTATATGGCTTGATTTACATGTGTTACATGGCTGCCCGTATAATGTTCATATAACTCGATATGCCTTTCAAGTGAAATTACCTGTTTTATCGTGCCTTGCCTGTTTACTTGTCAATGTGCAATCTTATGACGTCCGGAGGCAACCTACTTTGTTGTCCTCCTAACGTGATATGTTAATGTCATAAATGTGCACTGCATACAAGGTTGCAACCTTTCCTATCGA